>BLKR01001933.1:0-108784 GCA_011170035.1 Teleogryllus occipitalis
TGACTTGTTTGCGTGCGGGGAGCGGGCTGCTTTTGAACCAATGGTTTTACTTATTCTCAGTTGCTGTTTTAATTTTTGCCATTGGACACTTGGAGCAATATACTTGAGACAGTTAATAGTTGCGGACTAGGTGGGGGTGAGGGCAGCTTCCAAGAACACCGAGCGCATTCATCATACTCGCAATCAAGTCAGCTCCCACCTATATTCTTTACCACGATAAGTTTTTATGAATTTTATTAATAACTCCAAACTCAATCCAATTCCATAACAAAAGAAAGCAAGGAACAATTTATTTTGGTAATTCAAATGTTGTTTCGGCCGTTTTCTCTGCTTTCTTCCGATAAATTCAGCCAGTTTCCAAATGAGCATCTGATAAGTCGTTTTAGCAATAGTTTAAGAATCGCGCGTTTTCACCGTGTCCATCATATCCTCATGAATCGTGAGAGGAAAAGAAAACACTTCTTTGGTGAACTGGCGTAAAATAAACATTCACGTATTTCTTAAATAGCGAAGTTTGTACTGTACCATTACCGTATAAAAATAGTTTAAAAAAATACATTTGTGTAGATTAGAGAAAATAATGATGTGAAAAAGTAGCATAAGTTATGCTCGTCTCCTTTCAGTGAAACGCGTATTAAAATCGGTTCGGCTGTTCCTGATATTACCTCGGACAGACAGATATAAACAGTCGTAAAAATTGTTTGATTGGTTTTATGCCGTGTAAATAACGATATATTCGTAAAAGGACTGTATTTTAAGACGAGAAACAGACACATAATTTTATTTATAATTAATTTTTACTTTCTAAAATTGTGTACGGGTTTGTTCGACTTCGTTTTATAAATTTCAATTAAATAAAACATTTTATGTTATTGTTTATATCAATTTATTCATCTTCAGTGTGAATTACCTCTAGATCTCTGGTTAAACTACTAAGATCTTTGTTGAGTTGTTAAACTTTTCTGACGATAAATGCAAGTGAGTAATGTAAAACGGTTTTGGTTACACACAATACCATCTATTCAACATTCCCTGTTTATAAAACTTTCTTTTGCTTTTTGGTATGTTTTATGATATTTCGATGATACAGACTGTCTCTTGGCACTGTAATGCCTAATAGCTGCAGATCGTTAGTTACCGACGCGCAGGGATAATAAAAAACGTCCTTCCATGTTCCAGTTTAGAAGTTAAAAGTTTCATGTGTGTAGAAGGGAATACTTTCCACTGCTCTTCTGAACTCTAATCTAGTCGGTGATAATTAGTATATTTTACTTACAAATTCGCTGAAATTATCTTTACGTTTTATCGTTAATTTATCCTCCTTTGGTCGTATAGGGGGCCACGATGGTGAAAAGGAGAATTTATTACGCGAGTATGGATGTCACGGTACTTGCTGTTATTCTCAAGACATCTGTGTTTTAGATGAGCCTAGGAGAATCCCTTTAGACACACCATAGTTTTCGGTAGAGGATAGACAATATTGATAGAGGTGGTATTCTCTTAGTGAGGTCAACTTGCTCCTTCTGATGGTAGGACTATTTTATAGCATTTTTAGATTTCCGTCGATTGATAAGAGTGTTTATAGAATATAAGTAAATCTTCTTGTTTCTCCGGAATGTATTACATTGTGCGTTGGTATTTTATTTCCAATGGATTTATTTTTATTTATTTTGCATGGTATAAGTTGTCAGGATTAAATGGACAATATGTTCATACATAATTCTTCAGGTTTAGGAAATAATTCTTAGTTTGTGTATATGCAAAGTGAACTGTTTCAAGAACAACTTTTGATTTTATTAGACCTGGGTAGGTCGCAGAGCTTATCACATAAATATACCTATTGAAAGAGAATAAAAATTATTCTCAGAGAATCGCAAACGGTATTGTATTTTTTTGAAAGGTGTCTATCTCGTTATTTTGATAAACATTCCGTAGCTTCACGTTCCAAGCGAATCCTGTGTTATTTTATTGGGTGGTATACCCCAGAGCCGCGGAGTCGCTCGCAGGGGGCATCGGGGAGGGGGGATGGGAGGTGGAAGGGCGTGAGGGTGGGCCAGGATTTGGTCCATCTCCGGATAACACTCCCGCCGAAATGAGCTCCTGAATAATGAAAGTGATGCACGAGAGACGGGTCGCGGCGCAGGGGCGATACGTTCCCAATGATTTTTGCATTAACTTTGTCGGTCGTATTGCGGAGCCACGATCCAATTCAATTTCAGAAACGAACAGCACCTCCTGCCCCCACCACCTCACCCTTTCTCCGACACAGTGTGTGGCACTGTGGCTTCCCCCACCCCCATTTACTCACGTTCGTACGAGGATCGTTCAATAAATAACTTGTTTCTTTACGAAATACCTGAGAGAGGTGGCTCAGAGCATCAGCTTATGTCACTGCAATGCCCCTGACCAGGAAGTTCTAGGTTCCGAGTCCCGTCAGTGGCAAGATTTTCGACACTAGCTTGTCAGCTAGGTCGAATTCAGTCGCTGTCTGGAGGAGAATTCTAGACTGCTCTGATCGGTAGTTTTCCGTGGTTTCTTCGATCAACACCATGCCAATGCCGGAGCAGTACCCTAACAAACGGGTCACGGACCGCATGAAATCTTTCCTTCCTCTTCCTTGTCGTATCCTCACCCCCTTACACACACACACACACACACACACACTAACATGCACTACACTACCACACATGCTGGAAACCGTTTGGGAGGTTAGAGCTTGTCTCGGCTGGGGCGGGGCCCTGCTGGAAGGAGCTACCGCTAGCTGAGGGTAGGGCGGCTTTGGAAGATCACAGTCCTCTCCTGATAAAACATGCACTACACTTACGGAACTAACGACCTCAGTAGTTGACATGCCCAGAATCACTAACAACCAACCTTTATGAAATACAATCTGAGTTTTGTATACTTTCTTATGTTTCAAAATAATACTCTCGAAATTCCACGCAGTGGGTCCAACGTTTCTCCAGGTAGAAGAATCCTCCTCTAAATGATTTTCTTCCAGGTCCTCGTAATAGTCATTGACTGCCCGGGTGACGTCTTCATTGCTCACAATTTCTTATCGGTGAGGAACGTTTTTAATTTTGGGAACAAATGAAAGCTCGAAGGAGCAAAGTCACGTGGACAAGACGAAAATGGAAGCACTTGAAAACGAAGTGCAATTTCTTATGAACGAAACGGCTTGAATGGCACTATCCTGATAGTACAATCCTTTTTTTCATTTCAGAAAGTGTATCTGCGATAGCTGATTTGAGTTTGTCCACGAGAGATGCAAAGTATCCCTTCTATGACTAGTGATGTTTTTTTTTCTTTTTTCGAAGTAGTCTTATCAGAAGAGTACTTTTAGCATCTCACAAGGCTGACTCCATTACTTTACCTTTTGATGGAATGCATTTCGCTTTTTCGGAATTGGTTTTTCCTCTTGGAGACCACTGTTTTGTTTGTCGCTTCTTTTCCAGCGTCT
This sequence comes from Teleogryllus occipitalis, assembly GCA_011170035.1. NCBI lineage: Eukaryota > Metazoa > Arthropoda > Insecta > Orthoptera > Gryllidae > Teleogryllus > Teleogryllus occipitalis. The sequence continues at coordinate 3,461 of BLKR01001933.1, forward strand.
AATAATGATTCTACGTTTTGTCCATGGTTATAAACGAAAAAAATTCGCTGGAAGTTTTGTTAATAGCTGAAAATACTCAGCTGATGTTCGAATCCGATTTCGTTTCATCTCTTCAACTGCCACACCCATCTTGCGCAAAACTTGTTCCTGCTCAATTCAGTATGCAAAATAAAATGCATTCGCTAAATTGGGCTACCCGTCCCTTTTTCAACTCGTGCACTTCCACTCGACTGTCGGCCAAAATAATATCGTGGATTCTGTTAATGTTTTTTTGGTATCACCGCGATTTTCGGCGTCCCCGGTCGTGGTGCGTCTTCGGTCCTTGATCTGCATCGCTTCGTTCGTTGACCCAAAGCCGCATCATCTCTTAGGAAAGACATTAGTCACCTATTTTAGGAGCTATCCTGGTGTTGATTTCTTTTGCATTTTTCCCTTCCCTAAAAACGAATTGGATAACACAACGAAATCCAACTCTATCCATCTTTCACTGTGACTCGCGAACTCTTGGGTTCGAGTAACTTTCCAATAGTAAGCTAGGGTCATAATGGAACAATGAAATTCCATGCACAAAAACTAAGCTTCGAATTCATTGTACACAGTAGTTGCTGGTATCTCTTAGTATGCGAACCAAGTTACTTAGCGAACATTCTTCGTATGTGTTTATTTATGTACACAGTAGTTGCTGTCATCTCTTAGTTTGCGAACAAAGTTACTTAGCGAACATTCTCCGTATGTGTCTAGTATACTGTGTTTGTTGTGTGTTTTCATAAATCTGTAGTTAAACTCTTTTAAATATCATAACTTTTTCTTCATTATTAAGTAGTTTAATCAGACTGTAAATTAATTCTGATTCGTCTTATATACATTTTATAGTATTCATTTTTTATTCATTCTTTTTAGATATTTTTTATCTGCTTTGAAACTGATATTCAACTTTATAACTTGTGTCCTTTATAATTTTTTGTGTATTCTTTTTCAATTGCCCGTAAATCAGAGTCAGGCTTAGACTCACCCTTATACCCTTGTGTTTTAAGTTAGATAATAAAATTTATCATTACTTTCTTGTGAATTGAATTTGAGATTATTTCAAAAAACTTACGAGTGCACGAACGCAAGTTGCAGAAAGGATTTTAAGAATATAATATGAAGGTGTAGATAACCTAAAATTACTTTGTGTTCAAAGCGAAACATTTTCCTTGCTTGCAAACAAACCAATTAATGTAGTTGGTTAATCACAAATTGATCTTTTTTTCTTCTTCTGCGACACGTCAGGTAATATTAATTACATCCGAATCATTAAAAGTCAGTTAATATAAATTACATCCGAACGCCTCAACTGTAATTTTTAAAATTGTAAATTAAATAAAGTGGTTAGGCGGAAGAGCAGGCCTTAAGGCCTGAGCCTCGCCACAAATAAAGACAATTTTATTATTATTATTATTGTTATTATTATTATTATTATTATTATTATTATTATTATTATTATTAAAAAGTTCATCGAATACTTCTCGATGTTATCGTTCGGCTAGTAAAGTTGTCAATCGCGTCTAATAGTTTATTAAATACATTACGTTCTATGCGGATATTTAGAATTATGTCTTCGTCTTTATTCCGGTGAATCCGGTACGGTGTCTGGGGTCTCTGCAACATATAACCCGACCACGCGGAGTTTAGGACAGTTGTTGAGGGGCAGCACTGCGCTTTGTTTTGCTTCGGAGAGAAAGAGACAGAGCTATTGGTATACTCAGTGCAACTGAAAACTGAAGGATTGGTTTATCCGTGAGTGAGGGATCAGCACACACGCATATTCGCAGTTACTCAAATACTGTATAGAGATAAAAATTTCCTTTAGCATTTTGGCCCCGAGAAGCATAAATTATCGTAGAAAGTGTAGTTCTTTTTTAAAAAAAAATTTTAATTTTTAATTTTTCAAGATCTATCTTAATGTGCTCCTTCTGTACTTTAGTAAGGTCGAATTTTCGGATTAAATTTGAAAGTACGTGATTGTCTATTAGTCTTCAAGGAAGGTGAGGAAGGCAATTCTCTTTGATTGCAATTCCCATTTTGTCATAATGTGGGCATGTATGTTGTAGCTGGAGCAATTTAATTTTACGAGGTAACTGTTGAACAAGTGAATAAAATCGACATATCTTTATTCTGCACATTTTCCATCAAATCTTAACGTCTACATAGTGGCGGCGATTTATTTTCATGACAGTGCTACATACTCTACAGAACTTCTTAATTCCCAAATATTTTATGCGAGTCCTGTTCGGGACCATTAGACCCGATGTAGAAATATTCATTTAATTTTTATTTTACGTCAAAAACCGTGAAAAACTGTGTGACGCGCTACGGAGAGAAATATATGGGCGGAAAAACAACGGTACGTAGTTGAAGTTGGATTCACGAAAAAATCGTTTTTATAGTTAAATCAGCCTGTTAGCATTTCCTTTCCGAAAATTTTGTATTGTTATGCGTATGACAGGGACATAAATCTACAGACATACCGAGATTTTACGTCTATGTGACTTCTATCCTTAAGACAAAATAACAACTTCACAGGATTTGCTCTGGAACAACTGAAGACGTTATTCAAATAATAGATGTACCTCTTCGCCTCCTCCAGAGATTACTAGTGCCAACATCGATCCAACGTCTTCCTCATTGCTGTAAATACGTTTTACCATAGCTCGCAATTAGTTCGAAGATCCATAAAAATTGTAACACTGAGTATATGTTACGCAACTGGAAAATAATTAATATTCACCATTGAAAAAAAATCGTCATTTGTCTGCTGTTCTCCCTCGCCACGCCATCTTGCAACATTCTTTACTTTTTTGTATTCTTAACAATCAATTCTAGTGCGCTTATCTTCTAGTCCCAACTTGGAAAGTGGTTGTTATTTGAATAGGAGTCGTCAAGGAAGATGCACTGTAATTTTTGTAGATTGCTATACTCAATTCGTCAAAATGCTGGAACAATTCAATTTTACGTCAAAATAGTAAAGCAGGGAAATTACTTCTGCTGTTTATTCATCCTTTATGAATACCCACACGCGCGCACACACGTTATTATGGTGGTATTCGTTCCATCAAATCTTAACTTGACCTGGTTCGATTCATTTGTTACAACGAACGGCGATTCGATTCATTTGTTAAAACTGATAGTATTCGCATAATATTCATTCATGTTTGTCTTCCCTGGAAAATTTCTTTGAATTTTGTCATTTAGTTCATAATATACTATTTATGAAACGCCTTGTAAGGGAAGCATGAGTATCTCAATGTTATATCGAGTCAAACATTATCTCCAAATAAAATTGGTTACTTGCTTTGTATTTCACTGAAGTATAAATAGAATTCTACTTGAAAACTTGTTAATTGAATCTTTTAATAACAAGCTCATTCGACGGTCTTTCCTTAGTCTGTTTCTTCAATGTTTGCATTTCGACATAATAGCTTATTCAATTGTGTCACGAAATATGTCCTTTAAAAATATAAACCTCTTTAGATGAAAATTCGTTTTATTTCTTTCTTCTTGTTCCACAAAGAGAATCGTCTCGCCCTGGGAGAAAATGGCGCAGCTCTTTTCACTCGAGAAAAAATTACGTCTTTTGAGGAAAGCAATTTCTTCTCTCTTTTGGGGTTGCTGGACAGATTCTGGGTTCCGTGGCAAAGGGAGAGCAATGCGAATTTCAAGCTCAGCGGGACTTGCCGGTCAGAAAAACGAAGAGGGCCGAAGCTTGGACCGAGAGCGGTAGCTCAATGCATCAATTGATGCCACTGCAGTGCCTCTGATCGGGAGGTCCTAGGTTCGAGTCCTGACGGTAGCAGGATTTTCGGCACTAGCTTTTCAGCTAGGTCGAATTCAGTCGCTGTCTGGAGGAGAATTCTAGCGGTAGTTTTCCATGGTTTCTCCGATCAACACCAGGCAAATGCCGGAGCAGCACGGACCGCGCGCGATCTTTCTTTCCTCTTCCTTGTCCTATCCTCTCCCCTTACACATACACACTAACATGCACTACTCTACCAGATATTCCTGGACACCGGTCGGGAGCTTAGAGCTTGTCCCGGCTGGGGCGGTGCCCCGCTGGTGGGAGAATCCTGGTGAGGGGGAAACCCCACTAGCTGACGGTGGGCCGGCGCCGGATCTCGCCATCCAGTGGGGGAAGATTACAGCCATCTCACGAGAGAAAAACATGCGCTATACTAAAGGGACTAATGGCTAAAGCAGTTTATGCGCCCGGAAACACGGAAAAATCAACCGAAGCTTGATTAGATCTGGGACAAACCGTCCTTACACTTCCATGCATTACTGCATCATGGGCGCTCTGAGAAAACAAAATTCAGAGCCATTTCTTTTCGACACCCACAATTTTGATTTTCTAGACACTTTAAATATTTTTTATATAACTTCTGAATTTCTAACATACTTGTAGTGGATACATTTTGTGAATACTTATCTATTACTACTCTGGAAACCATCATCTCATATGTATTTTTCCTTCTTCAGACCGTAGAAACATTATGAAATGCTGTCATGATAATAAATTAACAAAATAAAATATATAATATTGTACACTCCATTACATTCAACATGAATCCGAGTTTTCACCCATTCATAGTAACTACGTAACGTGATTGTTCTGTATTTGCATAGATCCATGGCCCTTCAAGCGATTGAGAATTTTTTAATGTTAAATGAGAACAACATTGCCACCTAAATTGTAAATAGGAAATTCAACGAAATTAATATTGCGCAATCAATCTGACAGATATACACTTTTTTCAAAATATTTGTTGTTTTTATTTTGAGTTATGGTCACAAAGTTCAATCTTTTTTCTAACCAATCGTACACCTTCAGTTTTAAGGGTAGAAATTTCATTTTTAATGCAATCTTTTTCTCCAGAATACATCTTTAAAATATTTAACGAACACTGTTTTGAAAAGTTCAGTAATTGTCGCTCAATTTTGAGTTGCGCAAATTTTTAAATTGATTGCTGTGTTACGATGTAGGATAGAAAATATAGTATTATAATATTAGATAACAGTTACTTAATATACGAGGGAATATATGCCTTTATAGCACCTACTAGTTTTTGTTTCAATATTTTATATATTTTATTAAATAAAATAATTTTCTTTAAGCCCGGTTTAATTATCAGAATTAGCTCATCTGATATTCAAAAAACCGCCATATTTTCGAATAGGAGCCTTGCCCGACAAGGATTGATATGAGCTTATTATTATTATTATTATTATTATTATTATTATTATTATTATTATTATTGTTGTTGTTGTTGTTGTTGTTGTTACTTGGTTGATGCCATTTCATTAACCTTCAACGTTTAAACTGTAATATCTGAAGAGGAAGCAGAATGAGAATTGTATCGAGCTTTGCGTGGCGCCAGAGAATTCCAAATAGTGTCGTTCCTGCTCTTGAATATGAAGCAAGTTCTCGCTTCCGAGAACTGGCGAACAAGACCAGAAGGGAAAGAGACTCGCACTCGGCTAAATTGGCAAAATCCCCACAACGTGCTGACAAAACCTCGTAGTCAGGTCCTGGCTGGCATGTTTCATTTTTTTGCTTTTTTCATTGAAGTTTCATTTTTTCCTTGGTTTTATATTATATATGGTGGTTATATTATATATTGTGGCGAAAAAGTCACGAGAGTCTGAATGACTACATCGCCAAAACATAAATTAATGATAGTTTATTCTCTCTCTGGCGCTTTCCCCCTCGCCCGAAGATAAGGATTTCGAAAACTCCAAATAAACGAGAATATTCGAATAGAGAACAAATCTCTGTTAGAATACATTTAAAATTCAAGTGTTACATGATTCGTCAAAATACGTAAATAGGTTTTCCTTAAGAGGGAAAGTGCCTACCCAATCAGTCTATAACAGTCTTCTTCTTCTTCTTCCTCTTCCCCTGATGCCACTCAGCATCGGGTTAGGCAATTGACATAATCCTTTTTGTCTTGTGTCTTTGCTTCATCTCTCCTAGTGTAGCTCCTCTGTTTTGGCCTATATTCTGTATATATGCGTACCATGTTTCTCTTGACCTTCCAAGTGGTCTCTTTCCCTCAGGCTTGGCTTCGATCATTCGTTGCGGCTTTCTATCCTCTGCTATTCTAATAACATGTCCATACCAAGAACAGTCTCTAAATACTAACGTCATTGAAGTCAGAGTAAATAAGTTTACCGAGAACGATAAGTGTAGAGACTACGCACAATAATACAAAATGAGTGTCTACAGCAAGTTAGCGCACGTAACTTACCAATGGTGGAAACACAATCTTGTCATGGTATAAAACCATAACTGGAAACCTCTCTGAGGTTTCAACACTCAATGAGATTGAATCCCGTTGCTATCTACCTCCCCAACAGATTTCCGCAACCCCGAATGAGAAGGTACGCCGAAAGTTTTTTTTTACGAGGGTAGGTGGAAATCTTCAAAAGACACCATGTGGACTGTACCACATGGTAGTGTCAGATTTTTACTCATTAAAACCAAATCCCTAAGCTTCTTCACCTCCACGGAACCACCGTTAGGCATTACTTCGGGGAGGGGGGTGAATCGGGCATGCGCCCCATAGCCTTTTGGCATCATTCTAGGACGCAATTCTCACCCGCTCCTCGATTCTTAATTTCTTTACTATTTGGGCCGCGAAGGTCGTTACTGCTTCCCACATCTCCTTAGAGGCCAACATTCCGCTTACGCTGTTCTCGGGCTGCGGTTGCTGTCCCGCGTTGCCGGAAGAGATATGTCCTCTCTTCTTCGAACCGAGGGCAGACAAAGAAAACGTGTTCTGCATCCTCCGCTACTGGGGAGCAGTGGGGACACGCTGGGGCTTCAGTCCGGTGGAGGCGGAAGAGAACCTCGGAAATAGCCGTGTCCAGTCAACAGCTGAATGAGATGGAAGTCCACCACTCCATAGCTTCGCCCTTCCCATACTTCTGTATTTGGGATGAGTCGATGCGTCTATCTCCCTTTTTTCGAGCTGTCCCATAGTCTTTGCTACCTAATCATGGGTTCGCGTCTCTCTTCTGCGCGACCTGTGTTATTCTGCCACTAGGAGCTCGATTGAAGGCATGCCTGTCACTACACACACTGCATCATACGAGATCGTGTGGTAAGCGCAAGCCACCCTCAGTACACATCTCCCGCCATATTTATATACGCTGTATTTATTGCTTCTGCCGATAATGGAGCAGGATAAAGGTGATTCGAAGTGGTGACATTGGACAGCAGTCGTCTCCACTCCTGCCTCGGTCCTCCAAGATTCATTATTCTCATTTCATCATTGTTTTTGCCGCCTTATCGCTGGCGTGATTGCTAAATCTTAGCCTCGCGTCAGTCATGGTTCCTAAGTACTTCAGGTACTTGTGACGAGCATTGTCTCAGTTTTGTGGTCCGCTACGCCGAAAGTAACTTAGTTTCGCCTCAAAATGGATACCTTTCCGGCTTATCTTCACCTCCTTCAGATTGTACTGAAGCACCATCAGACTGGTATCAGGATACGCCGGAACGCCACAGTCCTCGTTATGTCTTGTCAATTAAGGCTGGGTGGGACACCCTGCCGGTTCAGAGCTACCAGCTTTCTGGGTAGCTAACGACTTCGAAATAATGCCGGGGCAAAATTCAAACTCAATTTCCCGCGAGTTACAGGTAACTATCACAACGAATCCAGGGCTCAAGTAGGGATAATCCAATAGGAGACCCGAGCGACTAGGATGTTCAACCCGTATCACTGGGCTCACTTCGTTCTTTCACTTCTCACTATCGATATATCGCCGGAAATTCGGGCACCCAGGTTGGAGATTTTAAGTCTCCACCAACCGCGCCCAAGGAGTATTTCAAGATTCAGGCAGACCATCGGTTGGATCATGACATGCCTTGTTTCTCCGTCGTTTAAAAGAAGCAATTATAAATAGTGAGTGCCAACCTGGATGGCTGAGGTGGCTAGGGAGTGTGCCGACTCAGCGCCTTGGTCTGAAGGGTAGTCGGTTCGATTCCCGCCGTGGACTTGGTTGTTTGTCCCTTGTCTTCATGTAAGTGTGTTGTCGCGGAAGGACTTGTGAGCCTGCTGATCGCAGATCGAGGAGCCTGCAAGTACGTCTAGTATGAAAAGGTTAATATGTGTCCCCATGAGGGACATGATAGGTACCCGGCGCGGATAGTTGAAATCGACATCTCCTGAAGCTGGAAAAAGCCCCCGGAAGAAAAAGTTATGAATGGTGGACCTTGGTTTTACATTACTTTCCTGTAATTTCAGAGTGCTTCAGAAGATCAAGAACAAACGAAGTATCGTGATATTCTGATTGATATGCAAATACTGTGATAATAGTCCAGAAGTAATTTGAGACCTGATGAAACTCCTGACAATCCTCAGTATTACTGGGTTTCAAGCATATCAAATGCAAAAGAACAAGAAACATAGAATTAAAATGAAACAGTGAGAAGATGAATGAGTACTGAAGAAGAAAGAGAAACTTAAAATGAAGTTTTGAAATTGTCTCGCGGTCCTTCCAGATGAACCCAAAGAAGAACTTATGGAATAGTGAATGATACTTGACGTCTCCGGAAGTACCGAAGAAGCGATTAATCATTTCATCGGTGGATGGACAGCTTTGGGGGCACATGACTCGACACAACTCACAAAAATCATCCATCAACTTGTGACCGTCCAATATGCAAGACACTTCGTTATTGTGCTCATGCACAATAATGTAGCACTAGGGAGTCAAAAAACGTACTCATCAAGTTAGCTGTACCATGGAGTAGATTTTATACTTAACCCACGATTTAACATATTCAGTCGTGAATGTGGGGAAGAAAAACGTCCCATTTAGATACGTTTATTCTGGATAGCTTCTGTTACTTTCATTTAAAAATTTGTTTTTCTTCTGTAAAATATGCTGTTTGACTTACGTGATTCTTAAACAAGCTTTACAGTATTGCTGAGATGGTAGAGACTCCATTCTTAGCATAAAGCTAAGAATCGCAGAATAAACCCTCTAATTTTTCTTTAATTTATTGTATTTTTTCAAGAACCTGTTTGTTTCCAGCTTTAGCTCATTTAATAAGCTGTATGACCATTAGGGAACCTGGGATAATATTATTGATCCCGGAGTTTGACCGCTTCCTCTACGTTGCTGATAGTCCGGTGAAGACAGTTTTTTCGTTTAACCCAACAAAACTTCACTACGAACTCTAAACGCTGCGTTTGTTAGATACTGGAAAAGAAATGAGTCGATTCTTTTTGCTTAATACTACGAGATCGGCGATTCACTTAATTCGATCGGTTCCATTGTTACCGTAGGGGTACTGACAGTTGGATAACACGCGCGCCTTTAAAAGATGGTCCTGTTGCCTTGGGTCATCTTGTCACGATCAGGTCTATTTCGCGGCAGCGCGCAACATCGACAGACTGTGCAGTAGCGAAGAGACCGTCGAGGCAGTCAGATTTCACGCTACCGCGTCAGGCAACGGACTGCCAGTTCCTTCCCCGGCCGCGCAAGCGAGTCTAACGCTACATAAGCCTAGTGCAACCGCCACCATTTAATATCCTCTCACCCGCCCGTCCCGTGAGGCAGCACGCAGGAATTGAAGAGAAATAATAATTGATGGCATCATGGAATTTTTATAGATAGTGATATTGGCTTAGGATACTCAACTCATACAATACCACACAGTTCGAATTCGTGTAAAGATCGGAGAATCGCCGTCTTCCTGGAAACTGAAAAAAAGTCGGCAGAATCGCCGACGAATACTCTCTTTGTAAATAGGGACTCTATCCGAGATCAGTGGCTGCCAAGTGAGGAGCTTTCTTCCACTGGAGGGGGTATCTCCAGATCTAGCGCGCTAGAACGCCACGAGAATCCGATAAGCGGTTTCGGTGGACCAATAGGCGCCATCAACCTCACCCCCTACAAATAATATCTACGCCGAGAGCGAAACTTCTATGAATCCCATAACCTCGAACTCATCAGCCAGCACCATGGTTCTCCGTACTTTGTTTGGTAATCCTGACCTCGCTTTAGTAGATTGTGGTGCTCCACACTGGATTTGTACTTTTGGATCGCAGAATAAACACGCACATTTTTGTTGAATTTATTGTAATTTTTCAAGAACCTGTTACCACATTTAGCACATTTAATAAGCCGCGTGACCGATAAGGATTCTGCGATGGATTGTTTCTATGTTTACATCGCGAGCATTCTTTGGTTGTACAAGGATTAGTGAACTGCGCCCAATTCCTTACGACGGTACCACACTAACAAAATGCGTATGCGTAGATTGCCAACTCACCCAAGCCGATCCGGACCAACACATCGGTTGCAGTAGAAACTTGGATAACACTTCAGCAACACAACCAAAATGCTAGTAAACGTGTGCAACAGAAACTTGAGTAATAACTAAAAAGACCAACAAGTGCAAGAAAAGTTTTCAGATACTCTGAAAGATTTTCGGTCGGAATTGGAACTACTAGAGAATCAATGCAAATTAAAGTAATCAAGCAATTTTGGAATTAAAGCAATCTGTGGAAGGATTGCTTGATTGGAACGCGTACAGACAATAAAAATAACAAACAAATAGTAAGTAAATGTGAAACACGATTTTCGCCGAGATTCAGAAAGGGAGACCTCCAATTTTTTGGCCACAAGTTGAAATCAGGGTTTGGGCGTCAGCGACTGGGACTGCATCGAAGGAGAAGTAAGGGACGGATGAAAAGCGACTGTTGAGTAAGCGATGGCTCAAATCGGGCTATACAATAATGAAAAAAGTATTATTTCGTATTCTGTCTCTCACATATTAATTGCCTGTTTCAAAACTCTCCTCCTTTTGAATCCTTCATATCCAAACCTCTTACAAGAAAAATCATGATTTTTGACTGAAGAACGATCTAATCCAACTTTTGTAAATTGTATTCACAAACCTGAACCGAAGTAGGACAATTGCCTGCCTAGAAAACATCGTGTAATGACCATAGCGAGATCTGATGAGGCGTGGGTTTAGTGCTAGTCGCCTTTACTTCGCTCCTATTGCTATGTTGCTTTGCCACGAGTAACTCAGGATCTCAAGACAAGTGAGGATTAACACTCCTCCATCCAAACTGCGGCATTAGACCGTGCGTATATGGCTGTGCAAGAGTACTTACAAGCTTTCTCTCTGTGAAATGTATTCATAGTTACCTTTCATGACACTGATTTTCTGGGTGCCATCATCTCATGGCGGTTTTGCCACTTAGTACCCCCAAACCAAATTGAACCGATGTCTAACTGATTTTGTGACCTTTGAAATTTGGTCATCTGAGATCCTGCCCGCTGGGCAGAAGGGTAAAGGCAGACGAAAAGATGTATATCCCCGCGTGTTGTGGGTCACTATTCTGTGGAAATGAAAGCATAAAATCGCGGATGTCCAATAAATAGGACTCCGTTGAACATTAGCGGCTCCACCTCGACAAAAACTAGAGCCTTATCTCAGCAACACGCGTGTGCTCTTATTGGTCCAGCATCAACGTACGGTTCATTTGGCAGATTGTGTCACTGAAGCATTGACGAAAACCGCTTCGTGAAATATGTTCTGCTAGCCACGTAAATTCAATCAACGCCCTCTTCGTAAGATCTGACGAGACACAGCTGGACAGGTGCGTTCTCGCATCGAACAGTTCATGAATATAATCGTGACAATGTTTTAAATTTACAATTGCCAGTGATAACCCATTCGCGTCGGATTTTTTTTTTGATTTTGCGAAATCACTCTTAAGAATAATTATATAACCTTTATAGACCTCCAGAAAGCATACGATAGTGTCCCAAGAAAAAAGATATGGGAAGCAATGAAAAAGGTTGATATAAAAGAAAAGTGGATCAATCTGGTTAAAAAACTTTACAAAAACACCGAAGCCTAAATAAAAATTGGAGATAAGTTAACGGGAAGCTTTCTGATAAACAAGGGTCTAAAACAAGGATGTGGGTTATCTCCCATTTTGTTCAATATCTACCTAGAACAAGCCCTCTATAACTGGTACAGAAAATGTTCTGGCATGGGAATAAAAATCGGAAACGACACATTTTACTCCCTTCTGTTTGCTGACGACCAGGTAATCTTTGCCCAAGATGAAGAGGATATGGTGTACATGCTAAAATAGCTAATAGAAGAATATAATAAATGGGGATTAGAAATAAATTTTAATAAAACCGAATGTATATGAATTGTACAAGGAATAACAGATATAGACGTGAATGGTAACAAAATTAAAAGCTGTAACACCTTCAAATATCTTGGATCTTTAATAAACAACTCGGGTACATGTGCTGCAGATATAAACTGGAGAATAATTATGGGGAAGAAAGCAACCAAAGCTTTACACAGCATATTATGGAATAACAATATCCGCCAAGATGTCAAAAGAAGGCTATTCCATTGTGTAGTAGAAAATATAGTACTATATGGAGCGGAAATGTGGCCACAAACACAAAAAATAAGAGAGAAGATAAGGGCAGTGGAAATGGACTACATGAGATGATGCTTACAACTTACTCGCAAGGACAGAGTGCGAAATGAAGAAATATGGAGAAGGATGAATATAATTTGTTCTATTACGAAGACCTTGGAAAATATAGCACTACAGTGGTATGGACATGTTCAGAGAATGTCAGAAAACAGATGGCCACACAAGATCTTAAAATGGCAACCACCTGAGAGACGGAAAAGAGGAAGACCAGTTTTGGAATGGGAAAAATACATCCAGGAAGCTATGAAGGATAGAGGCCTCAAACCACGAGATTGGGAGGATCGAGAGTTGTGGAGGGTGAAAACGGCAAGCTCCTAAGGGGAAAATGCCGAAGAAGAAGGTATGCGAATCAAGGTAACTCTGTTAAATAAAATGTGTGGCGCAGTTTTGTTTACCTTTGGCCTGTTGCTGCACTAGTACGTTAGTCACTTCGCTGCAAAGATGTCTCGAGAGAACATTATCATTCATCCATTTATTACACCATACATTTATTTAGATAAAACTTAAATAAATGTAAATGAAAACACGATCTTGAGAACGTAGAACAAATGTTTATTAACTGAAAAACTTACGTTTTATCTCTTGAAGATACTGAGAATGTAGAAGACAAATTATTATGAAGTGAGGGGAAAACGGTCAAGACGAACATATTTCGAACGTATGCATTACGTTTTCACATACACATCGTTTTTTCTTTCTTTCTTTCTTTCTTTCTTCGTAAAGCAAAAGAAATTATCTTGTCGATTATATTTTATATCTGAGAGTCTGCTGAGACACTCGGATGTTAGGAAATGAGCCGACCTATCTTCCCATACTGGTGCTGATCCAAATTTTGACAGATGTGAATCACCTACTATTCTGAAGTCTAGCTTGGTTATCTTTGTATTTCTGGAAAACACTATCCAACTGTTTTGCATTGCTGCATCAAAAATTCACTAAAACTAAGTCACTTTTGTTCTAATGCTATATCGTGCCAGATTCTGGACTATATGTTCTATGCTACTCATAACCCTTTTTGTTTGTTTTCTTTTTACAAAAAAATTTGGAATTGCTACTGATATCGTTTTCCGATATTTTCTTGAATATCTATTGAGTGTTTCCATTTTGGAATTCCCCACTGCTGTTGAAGCCACATGACAAAAAACAAACCATTTCTAATAAAAATTTCAGTTATCAATATTTCATATTCCAATTTTTTCAATTAACAAAACATTCGGTCATGTTTTCCAATGTCGATTTACAAGTTTCCCTTTTATTTTCTGAAACGTTTTCTCTCTGAGGCATCATGTTTTCCCTGATTTTGCCAATTGAAGAAAACCCATATTTGAACGAACGTTCAAATATTGAACGAACTGTGATCCAATTAATATATTGTTCATATACACGTAAGGAAGTTCCAAGAGGTCAGGCAACTTTTATCAACCCATGAGATTACTGCCTTTCCCAACATTTTTTCGCTTTGAACGTCACATACCCTGGCTGAAGATCAAAGTTCAATAAATATTCATCGTTATTGTTGAGACATATCCCTTTTTGCAATTTGAAAGGATAGGTTTTCCTCCGATAAACTGCTTGCCACCATTGCGACCAAAATATTTCACTATTGACTTATCAAAAGAAAGTTTACTTGAAAGAAAATTAATTGTGAAATTGTCTTCCATTTTGTCCATAAGTGGTCAAAGTTTCCAAGCTTCGCTTTCGCACTCAATTGAATATGGTATTCGCGATGTATAAAAACCGTCAATTTTTATAGAATTGAATACTGTTATTGTTTCATGTCAATTCTCTTAAGAACAGGTCCCTTTAAAATTTTAGAGAGCAGAAGTTTTATAATATATTTATTCATATCAAGTTAAAAATAATCAAACACATGTACTTGACAGTCTTCCAAACGGCGTTTCGGGAGTTACTGCACATCCATCTTCAGGTCTATTGCGATACAGTAAGGGAAATGACATCTCCCGAGTTCCAGTAATGACGCTAGGGAATGGTTTCTTGTCATTAACACTCAAAAAGAATATTGCAAAGAAACATTTATCATCACCTGTTAATTTTGGATAGGACAATTTTTGAATATGGCATAGCGCTTTGTTTCCACGACGAAAATGTCTATTTTATCAATATCAATAAGTGATATAAAAATGTCTGCTGTCGAGAACTTCATAAATACATCATGCAAACCTTCCTGAAGAGGAATGGTCTGTTCTAAATCCACACTTTTGAGCCAAGACGTATTCATGGATTCTGAAGACACTCTTAACAATTCACCTGTTACAGTTGATTTCATATTCGACATTTCATTAGATTATTCACAATATCAATACATCCCAGTCTTCTTCTTAGGAAGTTGACAACTTGCATTGTGACTTCCATTCATACGAATACTCTGCAGTTGGCGTAGTGACCAAGAGTATAAAATAATTATTAGCGTTCTTGATATGAATGCGAAACATGTTTACAGCTTACTCACCGACCCCAACACTACTTCATTTTAGTTTGCCATGAATTCATATCAAAATAATCGTTCACCTGTCAGAACCAACTTCAACCATGATGACAGGTATCAACAAATTCGAATCTTGCAAGCGTATGGTCAACGCGTTTCCAATTCAGTACCGACGTTGAAATCCCGTTTTCATTTGTTCTTACTTACACCACAGAAATTATTTTATTTGCCAATTTTGTTTGTTACAATTTTCAGCCCCATGATGGATTCGCACCTTGAATTTGAATGCATCAGACTTGAATTAGTCGTTTTTTTCAATTGCTCATGGTTCTTGATCTGGTCGAAAGTCTTCAACGTGATGTGCGTACTCAAATGCTAGTAAGATTACTTTCATTGAATATTTGAATGCGAATTTTTAATTTGTTTGCACAGCATAAGTACATAGCCTTTCACCACTGAGATCCGGGTTCGACTCCCGTCGAATCTCATGTGAAATTTGTTCCAACAAAACGAGTTTGGCTGCTTCACAAGGGCTAGTCCAGCCCCTGTGAAGTGTCCTAAACCCTACCCCTGTCCTTATTCCTTCTCAATTCTGGCCTCTTGGTAGTGACGCAGGAGGCGCGTACGCGAAGATGCTATCTCGGTCCTCTTGACAACTGACAGCGACGTGACGTGACATGACTTATAGGTAATGGAGGATTACTCCTGTGCAAATTAATGGAGGATTACTTCCCAGCGCAAAGGGCTCAACGCCCCTCAAGGGGCTTGGAGACGCGTTGCGTCAATTTCTAGACGCAACAAATTAAAAAAAAAAGTAATTTAGTCATAAAAAGACTTGACGAATAATGGGCACAGCTGATGAGAAATAATTTTTCTACAAATTCCTGAAGCATTCTCCCAGATATGAACAAAAGATATTCAAAACAACGTCCTTTTATGAACTCTGGCTATCGGTATCGGGGTTCATAAAATTCTATTTTTATGTTTTTCCTGATAATGCAATGAAATGAACAATCAATAACTAATTATCTTCAAGCGGGACATGCAAAACCTACTCTCAGCGCAACACTCAATGCTGTTCCATATACCAAATCACCGAAGTTTAATAACACGCCGTAATAAAAAAGTATATTCCGTATTTTTTTATTGCTAAAATGATCCCATTGGATTTAAAGATAGTTTCATTAATATCCTTTTATTTTCACGGACATGATCCTTGCTCCACAACGTTTCAACATTTTTATCATTTTTAAGTACTAGAGCGATTGTTATAAATCTTATATGGTATGAGAGATCAGCGTCGTATTTAAAAGATGTACTTTCAAATTGAAATCAATCTTGTTACCTCCTTGCGGTTAAATCTGTTCGATGCTGAATGGACGTTTCCCTTTCTTAGATGAAATGTAGTTGACTTTTTTACCTAGAACAACTGATGAAACGTTGTTTACCACGTCCGCAGCTGCTTTAATGCTCTTTCCGAGTCCAATATATAATGGATCACATTCGCTAGTGTTTTAATGGTTCACGTCACTGACTTACAGGCAACAAATAAACGTAAATTGCGCTCCTTGTTTTAAAGAAAATGTAATTGTTGTTCGTATATATATATATATACACCTTATGTAAGTAATTACCTTTCCAAAACTACTAATTTCTCTAGATTTTCCGAATGAAATAAGGTAACTTACAAATAATTTTAAAGTTTTTGACTTAGCACTCTCTAAAGTAAACAGCATCATAATTTTCGACCCGAGGAACATCGTTAATGAAAATGCTGACTTAATCTCACTAAAGACATTTTGATCCTAGTTTCTTTAAAAAAGCAATTCTAATTGTATTCTAATCATAGACTAAAAATTCGGTATTTAATCATAGACTCTTATCACGTCCTTCATTCGCACAATTCATAGTTCCGTTTTATAACCGATATTTTTACTTTTTCTATAGAAAACCTCATGGCAATCACGTTGTTTTGTTAGTTTTCGTTCTTACAACCTTCTTTTGCGGATCCTTGAGTATGATGATTTCTTTCGTCTTCTTGACACAAGAATTGATTTTCCAGTGCCATTTAATTTCCTGTAAGAAACCATTGTTACGGCTCTTTTATACAACTGCTTAACAATTCCTGGTTCCCGGCGAAACGATTGATTCCCGTTCCGAAGGTCCGATACAAAATATTTAATACACAAACGTCCAAAACTGATAATGTCCGATATGCGCCCCG
This sequence comes from Teleogryllus occipitalis, assembly GCA_011170035.1. Classification (NCBI taxonomy): domain Eukaryota; kingdom Metazoa; phylum Arthropoda; class Insecta; order Orthoptera; family Gryllidae; genus Teleogryllus; species Teleogryllus occipitalis. The sequence continues at coordinate 20,658 of BLKR01001933.1, forward strand.
CCGAGGAGGATCGGTCAACGTTCTGATGCAGGAATGTCTTCCAGTGAGACAGAGGAACGTATTGTAGTTAATCCTAATGGATTCCCTTCCATTCTCTTGCTGTCCATCTATAAGAAGCCACTTAATATTTTATCATCCTTTTTCTTCTTCACTGATCTTCTAGTAAAGCTAAACGCCTCCCCCTTGTCTTTGCCGTGCATGGCGGCCCGAGTTCATGGGTTCATTGAGATGTCGGTGTGTTCTTACTTGTATGCTGCGTTGACGCTGAAACCTAGGTCGTCATTGTTCGTTGTGCGAACTCCAGGGAGTGCTAGTATCTGCTTATAGGTATGTATTGTGTGCCCCAATACACCTTAGGCGTCAGGCTCTTTTAAATGGGCAGTCGCGAGCTAACCAACTCCCGATCAATCGGCTCTCACTAGGTCTTTGACTGAACTCCAAGGTGAGCGAGTGGGGTCACGCCGGAGTAACTATGCCGTCCCCCTTTACATCTCCGTGCCACCCATGGCACTCCAGTGGGATGACTCTTTCTTGGACTCCGTGGTGGGAGGGGAGAACGGACGCGAAACCACTTCTATCTTATAGAACCTAAAAAAGCTTCGCTTTTTCCGGAAGGAAAAGGAAATATTTTGAACGGACGAAATTCACAATCTATTGCTACAACTTTTTGCTGAAATGGCCTATCAATTTCTTATACAGGTTTATAATCGTAACTGGGAGTATCGCACCATCCCTGCTCAATGACGAGAATTAATCGTCGTCCCAACTCCAAGAGAATGGCCGATTATTACCATCAATATATCGACCTGTATCTCTTCTCATTTGTGTACTTGTGTAAAGTGCTGGCATGAATGTTAAAATAGTTTGGTCTCAACCATTCTGAGCAGAAATCTGCTCAATCCGGTCCAACGAGGGTTCAGAAAACACCGGTTCGGTTCTTTGTTTTCAGAAATACCATATCGTAACTTTGGTCACAGCAATCTCTTTTTCGTTCCCCTTAAGGCAACAACTTGTGGCTATACTATTTGACACTGTAACGCCCTACGACAATACATGGAAATACTGCATTCTGAGGGTCTTAAACCCTTGAGAACTGAGGGAGAAGCTTCCCCTATTCCTCAAAAACTTTATCTCGAACAGATCCGTTCGTGTTAACGGTGACAACCTAGTCCTGCATTTACTCTCTTGCAAACGACATAGTAAAAGTCTCGGAGGCGAGTGTCACTGTTTGTCAATGCCATAAACGGCAGCGTCATCAGTGAAAGAACGTGAGAAAGCATTGCTGTTTGTGGATTTTGCTATCGCTTGATCATCTTGGTCAGTATATGCTTCGCGTTGTCTACAATACTGTTCCTTGTTCTACTAAAGAGACTGCTCCCCAGGCTGGGCACCTTTAAGCGTTCGGATTTATCCGCGACCACCACCAGCGCGCAAGTACGCCGACAGGCTGGTATCTGAATCTCGCCACAACGCAATTTACCCTCACGATAACCTTCGCATTCAATGCCTGGGTCAGGCCGGCGCTACCTCAGAGATACCGGCTTTCGAGGACGGTGCGGGAGTCGAAACAATGCGCGACTCACAATGCGCCGGGAACAAGTCCTCTATGCCAAGTGTACCTCACCTTTGCCACGACGAAGCCAAGAGGCCAACAGGGGGCCACCCGAACTAAAGTCCGGGCAGCCTGGAGCCCTCTTACCGTCACCTCACTGCAATCACCCTCATGCAATTGACTTGAGTATCGCCGGAACCAAGGCAACATGACAGTGGTTCGTGGTCCCCGTGTGGACTTTTATATGGGAGATCTGGGTTGTTCTGAAGCAGCCCCCAATCCCGCCCAAAGATCGACGCGCCAAGGGCCCAAATGGTGAGTTACCAAGCAAACCCGGCAACACGGAGCTTAGCATCGCCTACACACCGCCTTCAATTTGAAGCTAACGACATGAGTGCCGCCGTGAAGCTCAGGGTCCGGGTGGTCGAATACAAGTCTCCACCAGAAACCATGGCCGCCTCCGCGGTCATGATTCCTCCCTGCGGGGAGATTATCTTGGTCACAGTCTGTACCACAGAGCAAGTCAAAACGCCCGCTCGCCATCAACGTCGGCATTCGGCGCGGCAGCGGAACTGCTACAGCGGGGTCGCACTGAACGCGCTTCGTCTCTACGCCTCATCGCGCCCCAATTAGAGCGAGCCCACCCCGCATTCCCTCCAGTCTCTGCACTTTATCAGCGGGCGCAACGGTCCGAAAAAACAGATCAGTTGTCAGCTTCGGAACGAGGCAGTATGAATGAAAATACGGAAAGAGTACAATGACGCGCTGCGTTAGGATTTTTGGCGTTCGGACTAAGACAGACATGGGCACAGCACTTCTACAGGATTATGGCAATTTTGGCGAGACTGTGCACATCTTATAAATTTCGGCACGACTTGGGAAACTACGGTATATCCTCTAGAACACGTCCTGGTGTCGATTTGGTATTTTCTCTCCCGTACACTGACAAAGAATAAACACCCATCAGATGTATCTTCTTTGTCTCACTAAATCTTTCCCAAGACATATCCAGGCATAACATTTAGCAGCATCAGTATCTGAAGGCAACTCCAGGTCCTTAATAAATTACACGAAAGAGCATCTCCACTGGTGTTAAATTTTCTACTACTAAATTTATTGGTGTACATTTACGCAAGATACATCATATAAACAATTGAAATCTCTACCTCTGAGGTCATTAGTTCCCATTCACTGAGTCTGCCAGGGTCTTCGGGGTGAATTTGGTTAAACCCCTTTCGTGGCGTGGCCACATCCGCTGTCTGGAAAGCCTCGTCTTTGTCTGGAAAGTCTCGCCTTTAAATTTTCTATTATGCTGTGAGTGGTACTTCATGGGGGACGTCTACATTTGTGTTTTGCAGTTATAGAACACTCATTTGCTCAGTTTTCGACAACGGTATGATTGTATTTGGCTCAGCAGATTCCTCCTTTCTGACATACTCGTGACAATATCCACCGCCTATTCACAGGTGCATACATACAGATATTAGTGTCTCTCTTCTAGCTGACGGAGGTAGCCATTTTTAAACAGACAACAGCAATTTTGTTTCGGTGTTATGTTGCAAAACTTTATGGTATCTCGAACCATCCATCCCGCCGGAAATTCATTCTAGATATCATTTCTCATTCATTCTCCCAATCTCTCACTCTGGCCTCCAGGTATTAAGTTTCAAAACCTATTGGGGGATCTTGATTTATTTATTTCAGCAACTATAAACGGCCCTGCACCTATACTGGAGCATTTCTCAGAACTTTCTGATCATATTATTGACAAAATATTTCTGAACAATTAGACTAATTAAATAGAATATAATTTCTTTGGGATGACTTTTCTTAATAATATACCAGAACATGTAAAAAACAAGTAGTTGAAATCATGATGAAGAATGAACTGAATATAGAATAATTGAATAAAAGGATAACTGAATAAAAGAATAACTGAAACAGTATTAAATAAGATTGAAGATATAATTTATAATAATTTTCTTCGTGATGAAATTTTTTGACAATATTCTTAAAACTTTTGGAAGATATATTTTGTTGAAACTGTATCGTGATGAGTTAAATACTGCAAAAATGTTAATGTTTTCGCTTCAAAGTACGTCCGGAAGACATCGTATATTGTTCATTTACCTAAAACATTACGTATAAGCGGTTTCATCAGCTTCTTCCCAAACATATTGGGGACCCAATCAGATTAAAAGAATGAAGTTTAAAATTACAGTTGCAATGCCTTATCATGCAAAGAATTGTAATCCTTAGCGGAAGAAACCATTTTCTATTTTTATTAACAAAGTCGACATGAAATAATATTTATCGCCCTTTGAAACTAGAATTCCATCTATCTTGCCAAATTTGTAATAATAATTTTGTGACTTGACGCCGCTTTTGTACAAATGTGTTTCTAAGAATTTCCGTATTATTGTAGATTTTTCCGAAGTTGTGTTCTAATATAAAAACTTTGAAGTTCTCAATAAAGAAGTATCAATCCTGTGAGAACTTGCAAGTCATCCGTTTAAGTTATTCTGTACGCTCATATTAGAGCTAAAGAAAACTTTTCGCTGTGCTGAAAACAGAAGTCGTTTGTCGTATGCAAGTTTTGCACGATGGAACTAAACTGAAATTCCATATGAAAGAGTTGGGAGAAAACATTCTATATCAAGTTGAAGAAAAGATCGACGATTAAATGTTACATAAAACTTTAGAAATACATGAAAGCTTGAGGAAAAGTTGACTTGCACTGACAAACGGAACGAATATATATTTGACGATTTAATTTAGTGTCTAAAGACACACCTAAGTATTTGTGTGAATTTACCTCTTGTATTTATCATGTAATTATATTCGAGGAGGGCAACGATTATTAAAGTGACTTCCTAAAACCATGAAAACTGTTTTCTTCGGTGAAAAATGCATTTTATTGTTTTACGACCATTCTTCTAATAATTGAATACATAGTTTGGATTGAATTTCAATTTATCGTCTTGAGTTTGCTTCCAGAACAATTGCAAGATCTACAGCATGAGTAATACTTTGAAAATTGTTTGAATCTAGTTTTTCCAATAAATCATTGAATGTTAATATCCAAAATGATGGTCCTAAAACATATTATTGAGGACAACCTATAGTAAGAGTTGTAACAATCTCATCTTAGCCAAAGAGAGCTTTACTTGTCTGTGTTGAAAAAAAATTGAGGATAACATTTTTTTAACATCTATAAATTCTTAATTTCTTCAATTCTCCTTCTCACCAAACATCAGAAGCTTCGTTAATGACACAAAATAAAATATTTATGTTTAAATTGAGAATTACATATTTCCAATAAATTTTCAACAGCTACAAACTTTGCTTTTCCAGTACAAAATTCATATTGTGAATTATGAATAGAATTCCCATTTTTTCTTCTAGACTCTTCAAAATGAATTTTTCTAGTTTCCAGATGTTGACAATAGACAAGTGGGACGAAAGTAAATTATTTGGACATTTGGACTTTCAAGAATAAGTATGAGTTTAGAAAGTCTCCACGTTGGTGTGAATTTGCAGTATTTTAGATATAAATAGATTTAATAAAGAGTTACAGATTTATGGAAATAAACATTTTAAAATGTCTACTTAGTTCCGTCATTACCTGGAGCTTTCTTGATTTTAAAAGTACTTAAAGCTAATTTACTCTTTTGAATTGTAAAATCTTCAGGAGCATCATTCCGGTAAGTTATTCATTCGAAAATAATTTTCTGTTTTCAATAAACAACCATGGCTGCTCACCTTGTTCACCGTAGTACTTGAGATATGGGAAGTTAAACGTGTGGGCATTGACGTCGGGTATCCAAAACTTCGTGTGAAATTCATTTCTCGCTTTAATTCGTCTATTTATTTTTAATTCTGTTTCAACATTAATATTGCCAAATACCTGCTTTTTCATTTCTTCAAGTTTGTGTGGTATTATGACTTATGAATTTCCACTTTTCATTACAACTTCATGTAAACGAAGGTCATATTGCAATATCGTTTCATTTATTTCGCCGATTTTTTTTCGGTAGTTTAAACTTTAGAGTATCGTTGCCAATCAAAGACTTCCACTTCAACAATGGCTTCTTTTACATTTTCTACAGCCCGATTAATATTTCCTGTTTCATTGCATATAACTCTTTGTAATATGTGGGATTGATATCAGCGTCCTCTTAGTATTAAAGATGTTATTATCTAACTGGAAAACTATCTAAAATCAGTTCAGAATGGTCCTTGTCAAAATGTGTCCTGTTATTGGAAAGTTCCAGAAGTACCTTATGAAACTTGAAATTCCTCTGGTTTTAACCACACTTTCCGTAGTCTTCACGGATGTCTAATAAACATTGCTCAAATCATTAGGTTTGATAGCACTAAAACCAATTCGTAGTATCAAACCCCTTCGAAATTATATCCCCCACCTACACGATGCTTTACGGTGAGTGAGAATATTACGACACATAAAGGCATGGATGAGCAAAGCGTAAACACGTCATCGCAGAGATAGGGCTCGGACATTCCCTAAGGGGAGTGGTCAGTTGCTCGTTCAGTTCCCTTAAATAAAGGGACGAAATACGAAGTCAACGGCTTAAAGTACTTTTCTAATGAAATATAAAGGGAAGTTAGACAGCGGGCGTCGACTTGCGATGGGATAAGAGAGAAAGATCTGTCGCTTCAATTTGCCCCTTCTCGTGGGCTTTCGCCAGCCCATGTCGTGTGATTACACCGGGTGCTAAATGCTTTGCAGTCGTGCGAACCCGTTGGCGACTCACATCAATAACTCCCCGTGGCCCAAGTTGTAGAAAGAGACGCATTATAGAAGGATTTTCTTAAGAATGAGCCAAAGTAAAAGCTAGTTGTTTTTTTAAATTTATTTATTTAACAGAGTGAGCTGATTATACAACGCTCAGCCATATGGCTTTTCAGTTGTTAGGAGCGAGCATTTTCAGACGAAAATATGCGAAGGGGGTGGCTACGGTCACCTCCCGTTAAACATAGATTGAAGTAGTGCGAATGATAAAGTGGAGGAATACATATTGTTGACTTTTTATGGGAGGACTATTTATTTCATTATCTTATATCAGCCAGTTTCCGGAGGAAGATGTGGAAGGGGAGTCGGTTGCGGAGACGAGTTTCTACGGGATGCTCTTTACCTATGTTGTAGTGGGAAGCACCGGTAACTGAGGGTAGATTTTGGAAGAATGATAAGGAAAGTTTAATGATGTATGTTAGGACGGGCTGTATGGCTAGGTCTTTGTGAAGGTTAGTGTTGCTTATAAACCATGGTGCGTCAACTGCAGTTCTGAGGAACCTATTTTGGAATATTTGGATTTTGTTGATGGTTGTAGGGGCGGCATTGCACCAGACTGGACAAGCGTACGTAAGTAATGGATGTAAAACGGCTTTATATATAAGGAGAGCAGACTAGAGCTTTAATGATGAGTGTCGGTTGATTACTGGTCGAAGAATACCTAGGCGTCTATTAGCTTCGTTCACCTTGCAGGTGATGTGGCCTTTCCAAGTCAATCTGGTGTCCATTAGGACTGGGGCGGTTGAGGAGCACCATGGTATTACTGCACGTTGGTTGAGGAGCACCATGGTCAAATTTTAGTGGGAGTGGGAAGGCTGGAAATCGTAGCGTGGAAACTTTGGGTGTGGATTTGTTTGGATTTATCTTGATTTTCCAGTTTCTGCACCATGTTTCAATAGTCGTGAGGTGTGTCTGAATTAAATTCCTTGTGGTATTAAAGTAGCAGCTAGTGTTGGCAACATAAGTGAAGGTTTTGTGGTCATTGTGTCCTTGAGCTCATTAGTCTCCCTTCCTATCATAGTTCCTTTGCAGTTGGCTAACTTGTAAATGGCTTCGACGCTTCCTTTTGTGATGTCCTCGTTCGAGGAAAATATAGTACGCCGCGAGAAATAATGCAAATTAGAGAGTGCAGCGTTATGTGCTCTTCTGTAAAAATTCTATTTTCTATAAACATGACATTGAATTTACTTTTTGTACGATAAATATTATGTTTATTTTAAAAACAAGACTGGAATGTGAGATGCGTACTGTTGCACGTGAATCCGGCTATTGTTCTGTTGTGTGGGGAGCTGTGATTGAGAGCTTTCTATTTACATTCGTGGCAGTTTTCTTTTACTGATTGTGAGAGATTGTTAAAAGCTTTTCCACATACATAATTAAATTTCAATATTTCCCGGATTCGCGTGCGTGCATATACCTCAGCGACACTCTTATACTTCTCCATAGGGATGTATTCACTGGAGACATTAGCACTTTACGAAGGGGCGTGGCTGAACAGCTGTGGTGGCGGAGGGATACTTCTCTGAATTACATTCACTTGTTTACCGAACTGTCACTTTGTCACTTGTCTGAACTGTCTTGAACTGTCACTGAACTTGAACTGTCACTTGTTTACTTGTTTAGCGAACTGTCACTTTGGCTCATTCTTAGGAAAATCTTTCTATAAACGGAAGAGCATGAGAAGAGCATCTCCCTTGTGCGTTACATATAGAGATTACTATAAGAAGCTTTGCCAGCTTCTGCTTGGCCACTGGTGCCACGTCTGCACGTCCCTGTTAAAACGTTACGTCCATGCGCTCATTTTGTCTGAGCGTTCGTTATATATGCTAGCTATAGGTAGCTCATTTGTAAATGGCTTTATCATTATCTCTTGCACTGTCATCACCCTGCATGATGTTCATTTGTTTCCCGATCTATCAAAGTGGTCCCATCTTTGAGTAACTCCTCTATAGCTCCATTAATAAAGTTTCTTTTTCTGGTTGCAGGAACTGTGTGAGATATGAGCGGTTAACATATGAAAGAAAGAAAGGTTGCTTGTTCCTTCTCAGAGCGTTTTCGCCACCTTCAAAGGCTGTTTAAAACTTTCAAAGTAAACATCCTCTGGTTTATTATTGGCTAAAAAATTAATATTTTCATTCAAACATCAAAGCAATTTTTTTAGGTAATTACATTAGAAGAAGTAAATATGATAAAAAGACATTAATCACTATCCTCGCTTGCGAATCCGCCACTGGTCCATGTCATCTTTCACACAACGCGAGCTTGATGGAAGATGGGAGAACATTCCGATGAGGTTGGAAAGCAGACTGAAATGAGAAACAAAATATGTTTGAAGATTCCAAAAAAATGGTTAATAACTCGGAAAATGTTTAATTTTGTCTAATTTAAATGAGTAATCGTCTTTAAAATGATTGTTATTTGCGGAGATTGACACACAGCAAGGACAGGAAACAGTATTTGTCCTTAAGTCATCCAATCAGACGCGAAACATCTCAATACCTAACTCACTAGAGGGATGGAAAAAAACAGGTGTAATGTATGGATGTAACCTAGTCCTCTATGTGCATGTACGCCGCTATGGTATAATGTCAGCGTCTGCGTGTGAGTACAAGAAAACTAAATCTTTCGGAAACGTCCTATCAATTATCCATCAAAATTTAAAACGTTTGGTGCAATTGTTTGTTGAATACGACGTCACATGAAGCGGTGTTAACCTGTGAGGAATAGATTGATTGATTGATTGATTTTTTCGTGTTTCCGGGCACGTCAGCTGCTTTGGTCATTAGTCTAGTGAGTGTAGTGCATGCTTTTTCTCGGGAGATGGCGGTGATCTTCCCCCGCTGGATGGCGAAATCCGGCGCCGACCTACCGTCGGCTAGTGGGGTTTCCCCCTAACCAGGACTCTCTCACCAGCGGGCCATCGCCCCAGCTGGGACATGCTCTAAGGTCCCGACCGGTCTCTCTAAATATGTGGTAGTATAGTGCATCTTAGTGTAAGTGTGTGTGTGTGTGTAAGGTGAGAGGATAAGACAAGGAAGAGGAAGGAAAGATCGCGCGCGGTCCGTGGCCCGTTTGTTAGGGTGCTGTTCCGGCATTCGCCTGGTGTGGATTGGAGAAACCACGGAAAACTACCGATCAGTGTGAGGAATAGAAATATGTAAAATACAGCTCTGAGCTTAAGCAAAATTTGATTCAAATTGCTATTTATTGCAGAACAGTCCTGTTACTACAGTAACTACAATTCAAGTATCATTACATACAATACCGCCACTTAAGTAATCCAGATGTACAGGCGTCATGCAATCAAGTTTTTAAAAAATGTTAATAATGGTTCAGTATTTTGGAACCAAAAATTTTACCTGTCTTTTCGAACACACTGCCGTGAAATCTTAATGCTGCGGTATTGTATGTCATGATACTTGAATTGCAGTTAGTTATTGTAGGAACAGTACTGTTCCTGCAATCAGTAGCAATTTGAATGAAATATTGCTTCATTAATTTTCATTGTCTTGGGATCTTTCATGGTCTGACCATTGCATATCTTGCTTCTACCTCATCGCGCAAGGATAAGTATGGATCTGTGAATGACACGTCGCGTCACTGACTTAACACGAGGGCAGTGTGAAGTTATGAATGTTAAACAATGGGGAAAATGCAAAATTCAATTTATGCATGAGAAAATTAAAGCACGCCTACATATTTTCCTCAGCCTATGCATACAAAATGAGCCACGTTGCCTAGTAAATAATGTAATAAAGATTACGTTGCATTCAAGAGTGTTAGTGAAAAATCGAAAATGCCACTTCAAATATAATTCAAAATCATGAAAGAAATTAGGACTAAATAAATAAGACCTGACCACTTTAGATGTTACTTGCACTTCTAATAAGGAAATTCTATGATGCAGCAAGAATTAGATCAATAGTTTTAAGAAGATTAGCATCTGCTAACGATAAAGCAATTAAAAATCTGATGGATTAGTGTCATTGTGAGAGTTTAATTACAAATCGCGTTTTAAGCGTACGACCTAATTTGTTATCGTATTAATCTGCAATGAACATTAGGCAACTGGAGGAGTTTTCTTCGTGTCGGCATAGTTGTGTGAATGATTATCGATTCTGTGCCATAACTAGTTGGTCTTCCTATAAAAATTTCCAATGGTCTTGCTGTATCTTGTCTCTATTCTGAATAAGCATTTATAGTTACCTTTAAATACAAAAGCTATCGCAATCACAGTTACACTGCTTGGAAACTATCTCGCTTATTCATTATGTTCATTTGACCCCATTATCCCTTCCACCGGTTTGTCAAAACCACATATCCAGGGTAAAGTTTATTGGGGTGTCTGGACATACCTCAGTTTGCAATGGCTAAAATTATTTGTATTTAACTTCGTATGAAATACTTGCTACAATACTTCGAAAAAAAACAAATTTTCCTTCGATTCTTCTATTATTACAGTGCGTGTCAAGTTTTAAGCTTTGTGAAAATGTATATCGTTTATTTTTCACGATTTTAAGCTGAAATTGACCCATGAAAATTGTAATATTTCTTAATATGTCCTCCCCGACTGTTACTATTGAGTTTTGTTAAATTAGCATTGTTGCAATATTGTCAAATTCATCTCTCGCCAGTTTGTTCTCTTTACTTTCTCACTTTACTAAAAAAAAGTAAATGAATACAATATACAAGATAACGGAAATCGGCGATCTTTTGGATATTGTCCGGTAGTGAAAAATGGAGAAATCGTGTTCCTATACACAGTAAGTCACGAATATGTACTCATTTAAAATATTTATAATTTCGTGGTTTTTATTAGAAACAGAAATAAGTATCGGGGTGTCACAAACCCAGTGCGATCATTCGCGTTTGGAAATTTGGCGCGAATTCCGCCGGGTTATGTTTTCCGAATATATGCCCCTGCTTCCAGGCATTCTAACAATTTACTTTTTCACATAAATGAACTAATAAACTCGAGAAAATACGCACATGAAAATACATATGAGCCTTCTGTGCAACCACCTTTTCAAATAGAAGGTCCTGAATAATTTTAAAAAAATCACTGACTTTTAGATCAATTCATTCGAAATACATGCCTGCAAAAAATTTGCGTTTCAAACACTGCGCATACGTGTAAACAAAAGCGTAAAAATGTGTTTGGTCAACAAAAACATGTTTAAAATGACAAATATTATATATTTCGCGTTTTGGGTTGGTAGTTCGACTTCGCCAGCTACCCGTGCCACCCTTGCCTGGTCCTAGTTAAATTCCCACGCTTGGGGGTAAGAGCGACATGAGGCGAACATGACGTATTCTATTCACCGTAACTAGCACGATCTGCCTACTTGAGATTTTGTTCGTCACACAGCTACAGAAACTGGGGCAATTTTAAAGGAAAGCTACTACTATATTTTTGCCTCGACAGGGAATCGAAACCTGGGACCACAACACGGGAAGCTAGTACGCTGCCCATGAGCCATCCCAGAGGATTCAAATATTATGAAATCTTCAAATAATTAAGGGGCAGTGAAATAAGTTCATTTCTCATATTGTGACATATCACATCGTGGTATGGAAGTGCGGCCAGAGACCTAGGGAGTTGAATGCCCCACGCGTCACTAAGAACTGTGAATGGCAACGCCATCTCCGCCTCTCGCCGTTACCAAGAAACAAATGAATGCCGATCTTTGGGAAGTGCCCGTGAGGAAACGCTCTCATTCTACTTTCGGAAACGACCCAGAACGGAGCGCGGTGCAACGTTGTGGTAGACTATACTTCGGTTTACGAGTGTATAACGTGACGCGGGCCTGCCTTCACAGTGGCATGCGTCACTGCATTTTGCTTCTTTCTCGGTCGTGCTGCTAGATGCCGCATTATTGCGACGGTATCGAGTACTGTTTGATCGGTTAGTGCTTGTGCTAGTGATTGAACTATCAAACACGACGGTCGCGACCATGCGGCATCTAGCGGCAAGACCGAGAAAGACCCGAAATGTGTGATATAATGCCACCGTGCAGACAAGCCCTGACGCGCCACATTACAGAAACCCAAGTGTGTTACGAGCCCCGAGGCAGAAGGTGACGGAACAGGGGCCTCGCGATGTGCTGGTTGCTACGGTGCGAGGTGATCCCAGTCTTGGCGCAGGGCCGCCTGAGGAGCTTTGGGGGAGCTGCTAGACATAGTTCCCTGCCGTGTTGGGTTTGAGAACTTCCCGGCCGCGCAGAGCCTATGCGGAGCCTCCAAGCCTTGTTAGGAAAGTCGCGACTTGTCGAAGGTCGGACTGGACTTGCGGTTACAACCCGGCGGCGCTAGCCGAATTCGTTTACTACGCTCCGTGAAGTCACGAAGGTTAAGCGAATTCGAGAGTCGCGGGTTCCTGGTTGGTTGACCAGCTAGGAGCCCCGGGATCTAACGGCGTCGAGCCCCTGACCGAAGGGATAAAAGGCACTGACTGACTGCGATGTGACGAAACTCAACAAATACAGTAATTACTAAATAACAGTAATTATAGTAATTACTTGGTAACGGAGGATTACTCCAACAAAAGCGTTCAACGCCCTACAAGGGTTAAGAGACGCGTTGCGTCAACAACGACGCAACAAATAAAAAAAACAACAACCATGGTGGGTATCGTACAGTGCGGTAGGGTCGGAGGTCGCATATGCTTATGTGTGAAACGCTTACTCCGGATTCAGCGACCCAATGCCAGAGCGTGTGCGGTACCCTCGAGAGAGTAGCCGTGGATGGTCGAAGCGTGAATAACGAACTGTTTTTTATCGAATAATAACAAAAAAGAACAGAACGATAAATATCGCCTTCCAATCTGTTCAGGCCACTTTTGTACATAAAATTTGAATTTACTGTTTTTGTGAGGGGATGTAGGAGATAAACGTGAACCTGAATTTGCATATTAGTTTCTATTGTTTGTGTGACGAGCAGTTTCACGTGTAGAATATGCCAATGGCTCAAGAGGTGTTGAAGCACCATCATTGAACGAAGTGAAGAAAAGGGATTAAAGGTACAAAGAGCCCTGTCGTTTGCCGTATTCTTTCTCTGGTCATTCAATAATTTATTTTAGCACTTGTCTTTGTAGTGATAAATGATATTTGAGAATTTTCGTGGGTATTTGTTTGTTGTAACTTGTTGTGTTTAAAGATCACAAGTATAAGTGGATTTGCATGCAATAATTTTGTGTTTTTTCGGAAGTGGGGTCAGTTACATCCATTCAGTTTTCCAGATCTTCATTGCCCTGACCTGAGGTGGAATACGTTCTAAAATCACACTTAGAAAAAAGTCTAATAATACCAACAGCTTGCTATACTCTACAAATACAGCATACACTAACGCCTGAGTAACCTTACAACATTGCTCAGGTGATTGCGACGAGCTTTCTCAGCCGATGTAGGAAGGTCGCAATATCATCGGTGGCAAATAGTGCAAAAATATACGGATGAAAGATGATCTCTCTGTAGACAACTTGGTTGGAAAAATTCTTTCTTAGGAACCAGAAGCTTTGGCGATAAAAAAAAAAAGTAATTACGATAGATGTAAATACCATATCATATAACTTCACAGTTCACATCTGTGTAAGTATAATCATGAATTTTACTGTATTATTTTTTGATGAAAAAGTATTTTTAACTACAAGTTGAGAAATATCATGTATTATCATTGGTAGGAAATTTAAAAGTCTAACCTGACTATTTGCTTGTTAACTAAAACTTATGTAATGCAATCAATAATCGAATACCTGTTAGCCAATTGCAGTTTCATTTCTCTCTACTACTTACTTGTACAACTTCTCCGCTTTCTTTGGAAATATCTTACATTTTGTCAGTTTGTTGTTACCAATCATTTCAGAGGCTTGCTTCCTGCCCCCTGCCTGACTTGTCCTTTCCCTTCTAGTACCGTGTGCGCCATTGTCTGGTCGTTGCCCAGCAGCGCGTTCTGCCAGTTCGTTGCCACCCGTTGCTCTGCGACCAGTAAATCCTGCGCGATTGAATGAGTTAATTTCAACTAATTGGATCATTAATCTCTTAAGTGCAGTGATTGTTATTTCCCTCTACATTGCGGCATTCCTTCCCCGCTGGCACAGAGGACTGTAGTTTAAGCACATACTTTCACACTAAAAGTTTTGACAGTTCTTCGTATCAAGAGTCAAAATAATGCGATACCCTGCGTGATACAAGAAACGTACGAAATATGAGACGAACATCCGAGACCGGGACGGGATTCGAATCTACTTCACCTTCTGAGTGTCATTACACACTCTAACCACCTGATGGGTAAGAATTGTTTCTTGGGACATCAACTACTTAGGTCATTAGTTCGTAAGTGTAGTGCATATTAACCCAGATAACCCTGACGTCCTTCTGGAAGGACGACGTCGCTCATTTCTGAAATAATGTATTTTCGTAAATAATGCAGTGTAACGGACAGTGTCACATTTATATAAAGTACATAAAGTCAGAAACGCACTGTCACAGTTATTTTGACGCTACCGTTTACAGTTATTGCAAAATTGTGCATTGAAAATATTGCAATTTTACAATGGTCGAATTGACTAATGCTGTTATTGTCGGATATGTATATTTTCTTCCATATGGTGTCAATAACTCTGCAACTGTTAATATAACATCTTAAAGAAATCTATACTAATAAAAGTGAATTCAACGTGTTATCGACATCGATTCCACAAAAAGGAGTGTATGAATTGACACGAAAAATTTACAGACTCTTCTTTCGGATTTGACGCAGTGTCCTTGCAAAGTTTGGTAAAGATTAATTCAACGCAAATACAGAAAATAAATAATTTAAATAATATGCCAATAGATGCACCAGGATCATATTTTTTCGCCCGTCACTACGAGACAGGTTCCTAATATACTCCGCCAGATGCCAGCAGTGATACGGTAAAACCCCAGTGTACGCATAGCCGTACCGTTCACCGATTGTGATAAAACTTTGTCAACTTATTGCTTGCACTTGTAGGAAGGATATAGACATAGAACAGTTATTGTAACTCCGCTAGATAGCGCAGCAGCACAAAATTTCGCTTTATTTTAATGTAATTTCCAATACGCCTAAACTTCATTGTTGTTGAGCGTTGCTGTGTGACGTGGGGCAAGGTCGAGGAGGACAGGAGGAGCGAGCGGCACAAGATGGAGAGAGGAGAGGGAAAAGAGAAAGAAAGGGAAAGAGAAGAAAAAGGGAAAAGGAGAAGGAAAGAGAGAGGGATAAGAAAGAGGGAAAATCAGAGGGAGGACAAAAGATAGGAGCGAAGAGAGGGAGGGAAAGAGAGGTAAAAGGGAGAAAAATAGAGCAGAGGGAGAGGAAATAAGAGAGAAGTAAAGAAAGAGAGTGAAAATGAGAGGGAGAAAAGAGGAAAAAGAGAAGAAAAGAGTGAAAGAAGAGAGGGATAAAGGAAGGGAGAAAAAGAGAGGGAAAAGAGGGGAAGAAAGGGAGAAAGGGAGGGGAAAAGGATCGGGAGATAAAGAGAGAAAAGAGAGGGAAAAGGAAAGAGAGGATGAGAAAGAGAGGAAAAGGAGAGGAAGAAAGAGAGAGGGAAAACAATAAGGGAGAGGGAGGGAAAAGAGAGAGAAAGATAGAGGGTATAGGGGAGAAAAATAGAGGGAAAGAGATAGAGGGAGGGAAAGAGAGACAGAGAGGAGAGAGAAAATAACTCTTAAATAAGAATAAAGAACAAGATAGCTCTTTCAAATTTCAAACGATATTTCTACAATTATTTCTTCTGCGGCAGCAACGCGCCGGGTAGACGCTAGTGAACTATATTTATAGGATTATAATACAATTGAAGGTATTCGTCGGATTATTATTCACTGTTGTTTTGAACCGTCCTTCCAGAAGGACGTCAGGGTAATATGTGGTCATTTTATACATAGAGCAAGTTATATACACTGTTGGAACTTTTGGACATTTTAGAAACAAACAACAATGAAATACCAAAAAGTGGCGTGCAGGAAACGTCACATTTTCCTCTAAATTCAATTAACGATGTAAAAGATTATGATTCGGGGTCAGAAGGAGATCCAAGTGTAGATTATAAACCAGCAAACCGACTAAATGCTACTGCGCGTTGTGATCTGGATATTTCTGCGACAATTTAGAGAGATCGGATCGTTTGGAGAATATCCGCCCATTACCGTTTTTGCTGGGTGATACATTCAAATAATTTGCTCCTCATGTACGGTAACATTGTCAATGAATCGATGGTCCCGTACTTTGTAGGCATAGATAGATAGATAGATATTTATTATTCTGCAGGTAGGTATATACAACCTGGTGGCAGAACTCTACAATTTACACATTACTAATATTAACTTTAAATTATTTAACAACGTAACTTCAAATTATTTAAAGATAATAATGATAATAATAATAATAATAATAATAATAATAATAATAATAATAATAATAATAATAATAATAATAATAATAATAATAATATGCTAACAATAATAGCCTTAACTACATTTTTTGGTTGACCTGCACAATTATTTGAAACTATTAAATACAAGATTACACGACTTTTTAATTACACTTCACTTCACAACATTTGAAATTCACTTCTCTTTCTACTTCTATACTGCACTACACTGCACAACACTTCACCACACTTCAATACAATACTACTTCGAATATAATTATGTATTTAGAATAGGAACGCATTTAATAGTAATTAACGCATTTAATAGTAATCACTGCATGGCTGCAAATAATTCACAAAGGGAAAACCAACCATACAGATACGGATTCAGATTCTGGTATGGAAGTACCCGTGGTAGATATACTCTTCGGCTCAAACACAACCAAAGAGCTGGCACTTGTAAATATTACGAAACCAAGGTTTGGACTACGGCGTGAAATGACATTTGTGAACCAGTCACATCCACATATTCGATATCGTATTTTCTTTGAAACCCTGTTTACCAGTGTTGATCTAAAGAAGAGAAGCATGGAATTAACTGGAATAAGAGGAAAGAGAGTTATGATCTGTAGATGAAATTATAAGAGTAGAGGGTATCGTATGAAGTTTTCTTCCGACTCAGCATCAGGTTTGCCCATTCAGGATCAGTTCGTTGCATTCTGTAGAAAGATTTTTCCAGGGAAAAAGAAAATAATTAGCGAACCTGAGCCTAAACTAATGCATTCTTTCAAAGCTCATATGGGAGACATAGATCGAGGTGATCAAAGACGCTGTTTCGTCACATTATTATGTTTATGAGAACATGTACTTTAAAAATTGTCAAAGTTTCTCGAAAACTCAACAGTTTTCTGTAAAAATGTGCACAAAATTCCCCATTTTCAGAAACGCTCAAACGCCATTTTCTCAAAAATGGGTCAATTTTTTTTCTTCAATTTTTTTTCCCACATGTCCGTCTTCATTCTCTGCTGGCTGTTCTTCGCACCTGCCGGCCCGTAGCGCCGCATAGCGCATTCATTGTGTCCGTGTGTTGCCGCCCGTTGCCCTGCGACCTGCCGTGCTAGCCCCTCCCCGGCCCCTGCTGGCGTGGTCCAGCGCCCTCGCCGTTCGCGCATCACTCGCGCGCCAGCGCCCCCCGCGGCGCGCGGCCGCCCGAAGTGCGAACAGCGCGTTCGCGGTCGAGCGCGCGTGCGAGGGCGGGGGCGAAAGCGGGCGGCGTAGAGGTGGACGAGCGTACGGGTAGAGGTGCTTTGGCGTAGGGGCGGAGGCGGCCGAGCGTTGGAGTGGAGGTGGACACGTGAGGGGACGGAGGCGGATGAGCATGCGGGCGGAGACAGACGAATGCGGGTACGGAGACGTACTAGCGTAGGGGTGGAAACAGACGAGCAAGGGAGATGTAGGGGCTGAAGCGATGGGGCGAAGACGAATGGACATAGGTATGCAGACGAGCGAAGAAGCAGAGTCAAACGAGAATTGAGGTGCAGGCAGACGGGAGTGGGGACGGAGGCGGACGAGCATGGGGACAGAGGCTTACTAGTAAAGGGACGGAGGCGGACGAGTGTGTGGGTGGAGACGTGCGGACGAGTGTGTGGGTGGAGACGTGCTAGCGACCGGCAACGGTAGTTCAGTGCATCAACGGATGTCACTGCAGTCCCTCTGATCGGGAGGTCCTAGGTTCGAGTTCCGATGGCAGCAGGATTTTCGACACTAGCCTTTCACCTAGGTCGAATTCAGTCGCTGTCTAGAGGAGAATTCCAGCGGTAGTTTTCCGTGGTTTCTCCGATCAACACCAGGCGAAGGCCGGAGCAGTACCCTAACAAACAGGCCACGGACCGCGCGCGATCTTTCCTTCCTCTTCCTTGTCCTATCCTCCCCCCTTACACACACACTTACACTAACATGCACTACACTACCACATATTCCGGGTGACCGGTCGGGAAGTTAGAGCTTGTCCCGACTGGGGCGGTGCCCCGCTAGTAGGAGATATCTGGTTGAAAAAAAACGCTAGTCGACGGTAGGTCGGCGCCGGATCTCGCCATCCAGTGAGGGAAGGTCACCACCTCCTCCAGAGGAAAAACGTGCACTACGCTTACGGGACTAATGACCTCGTTATTTGACGTGCCCTAGAGCAGGAGCGTAGTCGGACGGACGAGCGTGCGGGCAGAGGCTTACTAGCGTAGGCGCAGTCGGATGTACGAGCATGGGGGAGGCTTACTAGCGTAGGGGCGGAAACGGACGAGCAAGGGGGATGTGTGGGCTGAAGCGGATGGGTGTGAAGACGGAGGAGCGATGGGGCGAAGACAAATGATCGTAGCGTAGAGTAAAGAATTATATAGAATACCTCTTTACTCTATGGTCGTAGGTACGTAGGCACGGAGGCGGACGAGCGTAGGGGCGGAGGCAAACGAGCATTGAGGTGGAGGCGGGCGAGCATGGGGGCTGAGGCGATGGGCGTGTGGGCGGCGTTTTTCGCTCGGCTGAGGCCGCGCGGGCGGGGAGGCGGGCGATCGCTGCCGCCTGGCCGAACGTTCTCGCTCGCCGCGCACCCAGCCGGGCGGAGGGTGGGCGCAATGGGGCTTTGCGGCGCGAGAGCGCGACCGCCGGCCTCTGCCGCACGGACCCTGGACGCGGGCGGTGGATTTGCTTCCAATACTGCAGCTTTTCGAGCCTCCGTACATCGAGTGTGAGTAGGTGAGAAGACCTTGGTATACCGTTGGAGCACAAGAAACATGTCATGATAGAAATTCTCAATTTTTAAAGGCCTAAGTGAAGATACACTACGGAAGGTCCAAAAGTTCCTGGCCTAAGTAAGAAAGAATTGTTAAAATAAATAATATGTGTAGATTTGTTTTCATCACAACTTCCATTTAGTGCAATGCACTTTTCATAAAGTGGAATTCACAAATTCATTCATGTCGGAAAAGTGCGTTTTGTCTCTATTCTCAAAATGTTTGATTACAGCTGCCTGAATCACTTCATTGGTGTTGTTTTGATCCAAGAAGGCCTGATTTTAATGTTGGGAATAAAACGTCACTTGGGGTTAATTTAGGACTGTAAGGCTGATGAAATTCTGTGAAGAACATGTATTCGACGAATCAAGTCTTACATCGATCTCTATGGACTTCAGTATTCTGTCGTAAAAACACTTCTCGACCATTGCGATATTGCGACCATTACTGCAGTGATCGCTGTTACTGGGCATCCACTGCGAGGGACGTCGTAAAGGGTTTTTCTACAAAGTTTAAAGAGTTTGAACCAATGATTAACGGTTGAATGTAATGGGGAAACATTGCCACATACTTTCTGAAAGCTTTCGTTAATTGCAAAAGGCGTAAAATGATCGTTTGTCAAAGACTATTTTCGCTCCCGTATGCTCCCATGCTCCCATGCTCCCATGCTCAAATGCGCAGAGAAGAACGCAACAGAAAAAAGTAGGGTCTCAAATTTTAAGTTTCAAATCCCTGCCGCTCACAATATTCTACTCGTGCGGGAAGTAGGTCAGAAATGTTTGGACCCCCTTTCATACATTTAGAAAATAATCTTATTTTTCGGTAGTAAAAAATTCACAAAATAATTTAGAAAAGAGAAGAATGTCAAAAATATTTTTCAGAGAAAGAATAGTTCTCTAGGGTGATCTATAAAAAAATCTCATATGTAAAAACTGCCTTTGATCTACTGCGCCAATTAATTGGATTCTATAATATTCTTAGATCACTTTTGAATATTTTCTTCGTAATATATTAATACACAATTGGTGAAAAATAATACCGTTTATTGTAACAGTTTATAAATCGTAACTTTTTAATTTATTTATGTTCTTAATTTAATTTGTTATTATTTTAATGTTTTAGTGTAAGACTGAATAAAAGAAATTATTTCAATTAATTCTGAATTTTTTTAAAAATATCAGCATTATATAACACTATACTATGATCCCTCTACTACTATATAACTCAGCGTAACGCTTCCCCAAACCCCCTCATACCTCTAGGGTTACGTAATTTATGGGCGACCCCTAAGGAAAACTCCAGAATTGTTGGTCAAGAGGAATGGTGAAATCGTGTCGAAATTACACTTCTAACGACAGACATCGGGATGTTTTTCGAACGACTTTGCAAGTCTGTTGATAGGCAACGCTGATCTGTTATTATAACAACATAAACACGTCGCAAGCTGATTACTTCAGAGCACGCCACATGACATTACACAGCACGAGGCGAGAGAACTGTCAGTGAAGTTCATGCTATCGGAACTAAACTTAAGAAGTTTTGTAACAAGCGAGAGTTTTTGATAGTTTCATTGTTGAGGAAACGTCCTCGAAGTTTACGTGTTTTATTTACAAACCTGTACCCGAACGGTTATACAGTGGTCGATATGTCAGCGTTTTAGTTGCCAAGAAATTAAATCAAAAATATGATTGATATCTATTAGTGTGAATAAGGAAGTTCGGTAGCATTGAAATTATCTGAATGAATAATATGTTGAATTTGTTAAGTACTGGAACATTTTCTCCCTTGCTTCAGTAACTCAAATGCGAAGATGAGAAAAAATATAATTTACGAAATACTTCTTATACATTGGTATTCGAGTTACTGAGATGATGTGGTTTAGCAAGTTTAGTAGTTTGATGTAGCAAGCAAATTGCAATGAATAGTGGAAATAATATTTAAATCTTCTAACTAGACGTTTGTCGACAAATCGAAAACTTCATTAACGGGCTCCAGTCCAAATATAATTCCCCTTCATGAGATGTAAGCCTTTTTTCCAAAGAGTTTCGTGTCGTGGAGATGATGGGCAGCATCCTGACAAGAATAATTGGAAATTTGACGAAGTGTCGCACAACCTCCAAAATTCCGTGCTGGCCATGAAAGGCGAAATTTTCAGTGGAAAAACTATTTTTTCGGTGAGCTGTGCAGCATTTCACACTCGTCCACTCCCCTTATATTTCGATTACCAGAGAAAAATTCGTTGTGAAAGTAGTGTCCCTTGTTGACCCGTAACCTGTTCGAAATGACGTTGCGTTCGACCAATAAGTGAGCCGTATTGAAAGTACCTTTTTGAAATTTGTAGCACTACGAAAAGGTTTCTCGTATCTTTCACTTTCTCGCCTACTACGAAGGTCATTTCAGAAGTGATGGCAACTAATTTAACTTGAATATTTTTAATAAATTACGTGATTCTTCGAATTAAATACGTTTATTCAGTAGTTATAGAACGCTTACATGTGAGCACAATATACTCATAACATTTTTTTTAAACAATACATATTAAACATGGATACCACTCTAATAATGAAAAACATAGGCAAAGAGTTTTCAACAAAACAAGTTAAGTAGAAAAGAGAATGAAACAGAATACATCAGCAATTTACATGTTCCGAATGGCAAAAAGTTCCGAGAGGCAATTTTACGATTATTGCACTATATACGTACATTTGAAAACATGGTGTATACAGTGCGGAATGTGACCACCAGATGACGTCTGAGTGCTTTGGTGTCTAGTAGACAACACACGCAAACGTTAGTATCCTAGAGACTGTGTTGAGAGATGGACGTCACTAAAGTTCAACTGCAATCATATGTAATAATTGCATTTCTGCGTGGCAGAAATGCTCGTGAGTGTCCTGCCGAGCTACGAGAAGCATTGGGTGATAGAGAGTTACCCTATCAAACTGTTCCACGTTGAGTGGAGGCCTTCAAACGAGGACTCGTAGCAACTGTTGACCTGCCGTACAATCGACGTCCAGCGTCTACTCACACAAAGGTGCAAATGGCTGTTATCGAACACTGTTTAGCAGATGAAATGCGTTGGACTATGGCGGAATTAGCCGCATATACTGGTAGGCCTGCATCGACAGTGTTGCGCATTTTACAGAATAACTTGATGCGCAAGGTTTGTGCAAAACGGTGCCACATGCTTTAACTGAATTGTAAAATGGACTTGGTACGAGACATGCCGTATCAATTTGGGGCGATTCCAACATGACGTAAATGAGATGTTGAATCGCATAATGGCAAGTGATGAAACGTGAGCACGTGCGTATGAACCAGAACTCAAGAGGCAATCAAATGAATGGCGTCATGGTGGTTCACCAAGAAAACTCAAGTTTCGACAGAATCCATCACCTACGAAGGTCATGCTTATTTTGGCTTATGACTGCTAAGGTATTTTCGTGTGTCATGTTCGTGAGGGCCAAACTCTCACTGCCACGAACTACAGATCATTCCTGCTGCACTCTCCGCATCGTACAGTACGGAGGAAACGTCCAGGGCTTCATAACAATACAATACTCCTCCATGATAATCCAACTAGGCACCCTGTACCCTGTGTCCAGAACATTGTGCGACGGTGAGGTTGGGAAATGTTGGAACACCCTCCGTACTCCCCTTATCTCAGACCGTGCGACATTCATCTTATTCCAAACATGAAGTCGCTGCATGGGAAGGGCAAAGAGGGAGGACATCCTAATAGCGCATCGACGAGAGGTGACGCGCAAAGACGCATCACACAGCTGATGGTCTTCAGCGCCTTTCTCATCATTGGCAAGGATGTATGGACGCCTTGGGGGATTATTTTGAAGGTTGGTAGCTAGTAGGAGTACGAGTATTACACGTATTGTTTTGTTTTCAGCATACGTAATAAGTAAAACAATTATCTCTTGTTGTGCATCTTTCAATGTCACTTACACATAGCACCTTGTACCTAAATCCCAATTTAGTACCATTCAATAGTACAGTCAATCGGATATCCTTATGTTTGTTTCCTGCCGTTTTATTGACTAATAAAAAATAGTTGCCACGACTTTTGAAATAACCGTCGTATTTACTTAGTATAGAGAAAGATTTGTATTGCTGTAGCAAAAATGGCGATTTTTCGGCAGAAAATCTCGTATTATGGGGTTCTGATACCAAAAATGTTACTAAATCTGGATCAAGTATGAGTAAATGAAGCATGATTAAAAAGTCCCTTAACTCGTTGTGAAGTCAGAATCCAAGTTTTGAGGATCCCCGAAAATTTGGTTTCTCCATCTCTGAAATTAAAAATATTCTCAAATTTATGGACCAACGACATGAGCAGACTCTTCACGATTTCATTGCTGTCCCCTTAAATTCAAATAATTCAAATCAATTCCAACCAATCATCGTCCTTTGAGCTCCACGAAACTTTATATCTTTGTTTTTCTCTTGCTTTATCTATGTCTATCATTTATTTTTCTCTTTTCGATACAACAAAATTGAGAATTACGTCTATTGTTTCTTTTTTATTTAAAATAATTTAGAGAATATTATTTCTATCTCGACTCTGGATGAAAATAATTTCCCCAAATATTTCCCTGTCCATTTATATTCCCCATTTTTTCCCCACAACGAAAGAAATCCCCATTTTGAGGTCAAAATTCCCCAATCTGGCAATTCTGTTTCAAGGCTCGCTCGTGGCACACAGCGAAGTAGCCTTTCACCACTGAGGTCCGGGTTCGATTCCCGTCGAATCTCATGTGAAATTTGTTCCAACAAAACGAGTTTGGCCGCTTCCCAGGGGCTAGTCCAACCCCTGTGAAGTGTCCTAAACCCTACCCCTTTCCTAATTCCTTCCCAATCCTGGCCGCTGGGTAGTGACGCAGGGGCGCATACGCGGAGATGCTACCTGGCGGTCCTCTTTGTCAACTGACTAGACGAGACGAGACATAAGAAATACGGCGTCCTCTGGAATACAGAGGGATTAATGAAGGATGATTCCGCGCTCAACGCTCAACAAAGGGCGGGCGAAGAGATGCGTTGCGTCGGTAACTTGAATTAAGGGCGCAACGATATAAAAGACCGGATCTCAATGCAACAGTAGCCTTGACGAAGACGCTGTCGCTTCCAAGAAATCGCTGGCGTCTAATACTGAAATAGCGACGAGTAACCGCACGGTTTGCTCGGTTCGTGCTGCGCCCTACGAGCGGGATGATGAAGCATACACTTAATTTAAAATGTGTTTGCGTCGGGCCTTTTTCGTTTAATCTGCGTGGTTTGGGGAGATATTTAATCTATCTCTGACGCGGTTAAATAAAAAATGCACGAAGTTAGATTCGACTTGTCCAAAGGAGGACTGATGATCGTGAAAAAAAATTGGTTTGGGACAAAATTGAGAAATGCTAATGCATAAGAGTATGCGATAATCGTATTCCTACCTTGCTACTACATTCATGTACATGCAACCCGCAACACAGGTTAAACTGCTACATCGCATCATCGCATTTAACTCGTAAACAAGCCTAACATTGTGAGTCACATTTTCTTATCCATTTAGGGAACACGAGTTATTTTTTATGCCGTAATCTATGCAATGTAATTTTTCTGGAGATCCTATTACATTTTTGGGTGGTGCCTCCACTTTGTTCGTAGGTTGTCAGAAATGTTTGATGTTCAGTTCCAGTATGAAGCTTTCCAGTCTATAAAACATTAATATACAAAAGTATTACTTAATGTTGTCACGAATGTACGTAGGAATTAAAGAATTAAATAATACATTACAATTAATGTTCAATAAATTAATGGATGTTCAACGAATTAATTTACAATATGAAATCACGAAAGTATTAAGTGCCAGAAATAACTTTCTATTTATGAAGAATATATCGTGTATAGGAGATACTTGGGAGGGGAAACACGATAGGTAGCCGTTGAGGGGAGCTCTGAATCTCACATACCATCGGGGTTTAGCGCCGCTATCTACCGGTTTACAACACTCACTTAAGTCATGAAATTTTTTACCGTTAATCAGAAACTCTCATTAACACGAATTCTAAGGGACCGAAATAATCGGAGTTCGTGTTATAAAACTTCGTGTTCACCGAGTATTATATGTCTTTATTACCGTAACCCCTTGCCGGTGCCGAAATTTTGTCCGTGTTGTGGCGAAATTCGTGTTAACGAGGGTTTTCTGTAGTGGGCACGCCGGAAAAAATTACTAACTATTCTCTGGCGCTTAGCACATTTTTTACTTCCACTCTTCTCGTAATCAGAGGCGTGCGGGGAGAGGAGCAAGGGGCGGCCACGAGCGAAGTGCTGGGTGCGTCAGGTGGCACCGGGCGATGCCGTCTCTGCGATCAATCCGGTGTTGTTGTTTGTTGTTGTTTTTTCTCCGCTGCATTGTAGCAAGGCGATTCACGACGCCTTCCCTCTAGCTTCGATGATTGCTTGGTTGTTGGTGATTCCGCGCGTCAAAGTTATTAGTCCCGTAGGTGTAGTGCATGTTTTTTCCTCGGGAGGTGGCGGTGGTTTTCCTCCGCGAATGGCGAGATCCGGCGCCAATCTACCGTCGACTAGCGGGGATTTTTCTGCCAGGTATCTCCCACCAGTGTGCCACCGCCCCAGCCGTAACATGCGCTAAGTTCCCGACCGGTCTCCTGGCATGCGTGGTAGTGTAGTGCATGTCAGTGTAAGTAAGGAGTTCCACTTTTTAGAAAAATCCGTATAAATAAGATATTCCTTTTCTTTGAATTGTTTTCATACCTCATTTTGAGCTTCAACTAAATAGTGTTGATAATTTTTAACTAACGATGGGCGTAAAAACCCTGAGGAACGTCCTCAAGAATGAATTTTCGTTCGTCACTTTGGTGGACATCGATAATCAATAACGTTAAAGTACAGCGTTAAGAGAAATAAATTACTGAACCATCTCTCCGAAGATGCCACGTCACTTCTCCGCTCATAAAAAACGTTATACGTACTTTTATTTATTTATTTTATTTGACGTTAAAAAAGTTTGAAACTGTGACGTGGGGAGACTATGGGGAGAAGTGCAATGTGTGCATCGTTTCTGGAGCTCTGGGATATCTGTCCTAACTCATATACCACATATTAAGTTGAATTGTGAATACTTCGCTATTTTTGGTACTTACGTATACAATTATTTAGTAGAGATAAACTATTGTAGTATTGCCGCGAAAATGACGTATTGTGGACGGAAAACTTGTTTTGTGACTCAGTAATGCCCAAAAAGTGGATAATTGTTTTTCACATATGTACCAATAATATCTTCTAATACGTTGCGGAGTCAGAATCTACATTTTAATCCCAAAAAAATTGTTTTAGACAATCCATGTATCCGCCTGTAAACAATACAAGCACCTAAACCTTTTACAGGATTTTCACCAAATTATATTTTCCTCCAGAGCAAAGTTCGCTCATAAAAAATGCGCAGGTTCAATTTTCATTGAAATGAAGTTTCGAAAATTGCTGAGTATATAAACTTTCTTCAGCTTCTAGTTGCCTTTCTTTGGCCGTCTAGCTGTAGAGCTACAAAATTGAAAACGGAGATTTTTTCTGAACGAGATCTATTCTTTGAAATTCGTTTTTGGTAATTTTGAATGAAACTGACAAATTTCAAAAGTTACATAATTTTTTGTTTCAAATTTGGAAACGTTTTCTTAAATTTATTTTCCCTCGATTTCGTCCTTTTTTATACAAACATTTGAATTTTCCAAACTTGGACATGTTCAGTTTTATTTCGGGAAGTTTTTTATGCGAACTTATACGGTTGGTGTGGTGATAACGTGAGGATCTAGCTAAATCCGAAGTTCGGGAAGTTTTTTTGTGCCGACTCATGAGGTCGGTAACGTTAGTTTCTAGCTAAATCCAAATACCTCAGTTTGCTTCTCAGCGTGAGCAAACGTTTTTCGGGTTCATGAGTTCGGTAATACTAATCCGTAACCGTTATCAACGATTGAGAAAGCTCATGCTGATGTAGCATCACGCTGACAAATGTATATACCACGTATTTCCAATCAAGTTTTTATAAAGGTACTCTTGTGCGATTGACATGATTCAAGATATTCGAATTGAGGAAAAACCCGTTGGCAATACTTTGCTCAAAATTAAATTACACAAAACAAATAAAACGATGCTTTAAACAGTAAGAAATGAGGGTGTATTCAGTTTTATTGTAAGAGATTTACTATCTCAAGTATGAATAAAGAAGTGTTGTACTTGTCGAATCTGAACTTGTTTCTTTTATCACCGTCCTTTTGAGGAGACGACAAGGTATTCTAAAAATGCGAATGTCGGGAGACAAGGTGTCACACCAGGGTGTAATCTCTATCTACTCTAAGTAGCTGTCTTATCCTCATATGAGGAAGGAACTACAATTACATTTTCTGACGATACTGTTATTACGTTATGATAGTGCATTAACTCCCCTCAATAATTATCAAGACTCCTAGAAAGTCACCTAAATGATATGACTGAGTGGTTCAAGCAATAGTGCTTTACAATCAATTAATCACATGTAACATTACAATCAATTAATCGCCACATATAACATTTACCCTAAAACAACAAACATACCCTCACGACTATCAAAATCGATAACAAAGAAGAGAATTAAATTGACTCCTTAAAATACGTCGGACTAACTCTAGACAGGCTGTTGAACTGGAGAGAAAACATTAAAATAAGGAAAATCCAATTATATTTAAAAAGAAAATATTTACCTACTATTAGGCAGTAGATCAACTCTATCCCTAGGAAATAAATTACCAATCTATAAAGACATACTGAAACCAATTTGAATGTACGGAATCCAATAATGAGGCACAGCATTCATCTCAAACATTAAAATTCTGCAGAGATTCCAGTCTTAGACCCTTTAATCCCCTTTCGCAATACCAACTGTTTTAACTGTTTTTTACGTAAAATAAATAAATAAACATAAACATAAGCATTGCATTAACATAAAAGTTAGGACTAGGTCCATAAGCGGTCTCATTCATAATGCGTTCGCATAATCATTACACGTAAGACGTTAACTTAATAGCTTGCAAGCTTCAAGCTTCTGTGCTTATGCTTATGTCAAAAATAAGTAATGAATCACAGTACATTAACTCAAAATCGAGAAACGCAATAAGTCGATAGACGAACTAAAGCAATCCATGGCAAGAGCCCCTTCCCCCGTCATGGACCCAATCGATATCTCGAAATCACTTATGTTAATGTTAATGTCTATGTATTATGCTTATGTTTGTGTTTGCATGGTGAATGGGCATTTATACTATCGCAAACGTATGTGGACAACTCTATTCTCCATCGAGATCTCAAAACAGCAACAAAGAGTAAATCACCTTTAGTAAAAAAATATTAAAAGGAGTTCACCTGGTAATGACCCTACTAGACAACAGCAAACAAGTGAGACACCATCCTCTAGATCACCATTTCGGTCTTAAAATTCTCACATTTGTACTTAGGTCTATTCATTGAAGATTGATGGCTGCGTGACTACCTCACCCATGCCAACAGCACAGCTGTTTTTATTTGTCTAATATCCACCTACATGAGCAAATTGCAAATAAAGAAATTTCTTAATGTTGTTTTCATCGTTTACACTGACCGACGTAAATTGTGGATATTATGAAAATGTTTAATGAAATAAATTAACGAAGTTCTGTTCATAGATAAGAGAATATTAAATACATTACTTCGACCTACACATGTATTGTCATTTTCTTGTATGACATAAACGAAAAATTAACATTTTTAGGTTAATGAAGATTTCTTCTAAATATAACTAACTTGATCTAAATTGATCTCCGTAGTTTTTCAGTTAGTCTCTTTGTGGTAACTAGCCACGATAATGACTCATTCATATGTTATATAGTCAAGTGAATGTTGTCCAGCGTCAATTTTTTTCCATTAACGAACGTCTTTATAAAACGTCATTTACCATCGCTTTTCCACTCCGTCTTGTCTCTACCTTTTTCAACTTTGCGTCACCCGTGTCATTTATCACACCGCCCCTTCTTGAGTGTTCCCTTTTATCATTAAGATTTACCAATCATCAAGACAGTTCATCACCCTGCTTTTTCAGCATTAGCATCCATCTTCAAGCAAATATTAGGGCGTTGGTTCCTCCCAAAGTTATTATTTTCACACTCACTTTGCATTTTCTTCATTCACATGTCATAAGCCATACTCTAATTAAATTTGTGTTTGGTTTTGGAAAAGTAGGAATAGTACGTTCTAATACAATGCCGATATTTTCCTTCCCTCACTTTTCCCGGCCATGCACCTTGAAAATAGTGAAATGAAAGTTATTTATAGTCTGATTTATTGGCAAAATTTTGTTTGTAAACAAACCTTGTCTGCTTTGCTCACACCCATATCCTTGCTTCATATCCCTCAATACCAGACCTGCATGCATCTATTCATTCTGTCACCAGCGTAATGGAGACTAGTTACTGTCCTCACCTCCTATATCACGCATTCATGATCTGAATGGGTACTGTCTATTCATGTGGAACGTGGCACACAGCCCAGTAATGGCATAATAATCCGACCCCAATGGGGTGAGAGAGAGAGAGGGGGGGGGGGGTCTAGAACGCGCCGAGAGCGAAGCAGCTGCCACAGGCGCGCAGAGGCGACTGCGGCCGGCACACAGCGAGGGCCGCCTGCAGACGAGGCGCATTTTCTCTTTCTTTCGCTCGTGGGAGGCGAAGAACAAAAGAAAGGCGGGGCGCGCTCGAGGGGGGGCGTGGAGGGGACGATGGCAGCGGGCGGAAGCAGTTCCGGCGCCGTGTCACCCGCAACACCCCCCCTCGACCCCTTAGGCTGTTCGCGCCGCCCAGCTCCACCCCGCTGCTTTCGATTTCTGAAATCACTCCGGAGATGAAGATGGCTGCGCCGACGCCTCCGGTATGCAAGCAGGCACCTCCATTCAGGCTTCCAGCGGCGGGCCGGGCCGGGGGCCCTCGGTAATCAAGCAGAGTGCCGCCGGCGCCACCTGCACTTCTG
Organism: Teleogryllus occipitalis; assembly: GCA_011170035.1. Lineage (NCBI taxonomy): Eukaryota > Metazoa > Arthropoda > Insecta > Orthoptera > Gryllidae > Teleogryllus > Teleogryllus occipitalis. The sequence continues at coordinate 51,236 of BLKR01001933.1, forward strand.
GGGCGCGTCGTTGGTGATAAGGGGGGGGGGAGCGCGGGCGACGACTGCGGCACCATGTTTCGCACCCCTTTCCGCACCAGAGCCCCCTCCCCCGCCCCACCACTAAAGCTCCACAGCTTCACAGTGCGCTCACGTTCCCGTTTGCTTGGGTCTTCCCGGTGTAACCCTGGCGGAGAGGTTTCGGCCTAGCTACAGAGCTAGGTCGAATTCAGTCACTGTCTGCAGAAGAATTTTATCGGTCGGCTGCTCTGATCGACACCTTTCTGTGTTGTCTCCGATGAGTACCAGGCGAATGCCGGAGTAGTACCAAACAAACGGGCCACGGACCGCGTGAGATCTTTCCTACCTCTTCCCTTCCTTACTCTTCCCTTCGTTGTTACTTCCTCTCCCCTTACACACACTTTAACATTCACAGCACTACCACACATGCCGGGAGACCAGTCGGGAGCTTAGAGCTTGTTCCGGATGGGGCGGTGACCCGCTGGAGATACCTGGTTGGAGAAAACCGTGCTAGTCGACGGTAGGTTGTCGCCAGATCTTACCATCCATTGGTAGGGAAAATCACCGCCACCTACAGAGGGAAAAACGCTCACTATACTTTCGGGACTAATGACCTCAGCTGTGTCGCGCCCGGAATCACCAATCAACGCGACGGAGAGAGGTCCATAATACTTTCAGCACTCCCGTGCTTATCATTCTGAAAACCTCGGTGGGCAAGTGGTAGCATGTTGGCCTTCGAACTACTAAGTGCCAAAAAAGGAACAGTGAAAATAAATAATCAAGAGAAAGTGAGCCGTGTGTAAAGCAGTAACCAAGTGCAGAACACACGAACTGTGAATATTATCTGTACGTAGATCAACTATTTTTAGCGTATCATTGGGAAACAAAAGAAACATCTTTGTTAAACTAATATCTGAGTCCTCGGATTTCGGCTGAGGTGCCTGGCTTGTGTAAATTTACTATGAGAACAAATAAAAGTCATTTCCGTCAACTTAATATATTTATTTAGAGAACCGGCTTTTGAACGTTTTGCCATCATCATCATCAGTCTACAAATATAAACAAAAGAAAATAGGAAGTAAATACAAAATAAGATAAAGTGGGGGTTAATATAAATAGTTATATTCAAAAGTATAATAACTAGCAAAATCCAATTACAAAATATGGAACGCAAGGGCGAACATTAATATGGATTCCAGTTGTTTCCCTTACTCTTATACAATTCAAAGAATATTTATTAGAACAAATTATTTGTCACGCGGGATCGGGAGTGCAACAAAGTCTTAGCAATAAAGCATTCCAGATTTTACTAATAAAATAATTCTACTTTTATATAAAGATTTTATTACAGAGTACCATTTTATAGCACAGTATTCAGTCATAGAAGGCAGTTTCTTCAGTGTTAAGTCAGTGTTTTGTCGAGTTTCTAATGTTCGTTTTAAAGAAAAATGTCACAAAACACATTAACGAAATTTTATTCATTCTTTATTTTTTTTAACTACCCAATTTATTGACTTCTCGGTCTATTGCAATCACTCTTCGTCATCTCACTTTCATTTCATACCGTGTCACTTTCGTTGTCGGGTAGGTTAAAAAAGGCCTAATGTTTATTTCATTTCGCTTCATTTTGCTTCAGATCTATTAAATAAAAGTCTACGTATCAATTATTGTTTCACCAAAAAACTTCCAAAACACTGTAACGTCCACCCGGAATTGATTAGTCGAGAAGAAACAAATACTATCGTGTAATTAGATTTAGTTCTGTTACTTGTGTAACAGCGTTCCAAGCCTTTTTGTCGTTTAACGTGAAGTAATTTTTCATACAGTGGTGTCCTCATATTGACGACAATGAAAACAATTATTTTTTAGGTTGCATATGTTTATTTTTATCGTGTCTCCACGATTTTTATCGTGTTTCCACGTGAAACCACGACGTTTCGCTACCCAATTGGCCGCATCTTCAGGTGTACTATAATACAGATTTTTAATAATTACAAATGTTTCTTTCTTAAAATACAAAATTTAGAATAACGTTTTAAAATTACAAAAATGAAGTAGAATTAATCAAGAAGAAATGGAGTAAGATGCAACAAAATCTAATAGTATGAACTATTTTTAAAATCTATAAGTACGACGCATATGTCTCACCTGGGAAAAATAAAAGAGACATTAAAAAACACACTTAGATAAAATAAAAAGTATTCAGGCATAATAAAATCAAATAAAATTAATGGATGAAAGAGATGAATCAATTCATTTAAGACTCAACGAAGAGTATCGAAAAACGAATGGTAACAAAGCGGTGTAGAGGGGGAGGGTTATGGAGGAAGGGTAAGTCGTCACGCAGAGCAAGGAATAAATAAAGTTAAAGAAACGACAGAAAAATTCATTGAGTCTGACGGTCTGATGAATTTTAATAATTAAGGTCTCAGAAATCAAACGAGGGTATTTTCTTGGTTTAACTTCTGAAATCGAAGGTCTTTGAAAACCAAAATTGTGCGAGTTATTGAGCCTGTGATGGGAAATAGAATTTAATTTTTCAGCAAAAGCTTTAATGTTATTTTTCATCCTCTGATGACGCCTTTTTTGGTTCGGCCTATATACCGAAACGGACAGTCTAGGCAGGGAACAGAGTAAACATTTTCTTTGAAATAGGAACTGAACCTTTAACATTCCTGATCAGACCTCTTTTATTAATTGGAATGTTCCAAGTTTTAATGTGAATGTTTAATTTAGTGCATTAATTCGTAAATTTGTTGAAAATCTTTGCAATATATGGAATAGAAATAGTTGTAGTTTCTTTCTGATTTTCAATATTCGAACCATTAACCAATTGTTCATTAGTAGTTCCCAATTTTCTATGATTAATCATGGCTAATCTCGTTTTTACGAATTTATTAATGAAAGCTAAGGGATAATTATTTTCACTAAGAATGTCTGTAATTATATTGAAATTCGATACGTGGTTAAAAGGGTCAGAAAGTCAAATGCCCTATCACCTATACCATAGACAATAGCAATCTTTTGTTGAATGTAATGAGCAAAAAATAATTTAAAGTTCTCCTAGAAGAACTTTTCCGAATCCAGTTAGTTGAAAATTTATTTCCTTGCAAAGTTAATGTAAGATCTAAGAAGTTAATGGAATTCAGAAATTGTCTTTGAATATTGACAGCCATCGTACGTTTTCAAGTCGTAAATCATTTCCTTTATTCCTATGTACCAAAGGCTAAGCGCCAGTTCCGGAGTTCCCAGACGGTGGACCATCCAGGGACTCGTGGCGTCTGGAACTGTTTAACTTCCGTGCCTTCTCAGAGGTTGATTAAGAAGTTCGGTTGATTTCGGCTCCCGCACTTTTTTTTTCTGCCTTGAATATCAGTCCTCATTGTTTACATGGAATGTGAGATAGGCTCAAATAGTTTCTGGTTGTGTATGATTCAAAATTATACGTTAGCGTGAGTTAAATTGTACCCGATGAGAAAAAGTAGCAATATGATTTGTACGGCACAACTCATAGGCCGAGAGCCAGTGCTTCCAGTTGTGTTTTTATCATACTCGCAGCAGTACCTTTCAGCAACAACATTTTTATCGCACACGTATTTTTATCAAATACTCCTCAGAATCTCCCAGCAGTACTTTTTTTCAAATACTTCTCAGAATCTGTGCTATTTTAAACTTGCTTAATTCAAAAGGTGGTCCTGTAAGGACCACTTTTTTACCATCTTGAAGAACAGAGATTTTACCTTCATTCAAAATATTGCGCGGGGGGGGGGAGGTACTTCATCGTTGTCTATCGAACGAACATACAATACAATCTTAATGCAATCCGTAGTGCATTCGTGTATGGTTTTTTGGGGGGGAGGGGAGGGGCGGGAAAAGAGGATCGTTGTCGGGCGGGTGGAGGGAGGACCTTTGCAACACCGAATAATCAGCTAGTATTTTATTATTACAAAACGTAAAGAATTAAACAATTTTTGCTTAAAATGCACGGGAAAATCGATCTTTATATCCTTCAGATTTTCAGAAAGGTTTATCTACTATTATTTTTTTCTTCATCTATAGTTTTTTCGTTCTATCTTTCTTCTTTCTCCCGCCTCCATGTCTTCCCCTTTCCTCCCAGTGCGAAGTTCACTGCAGTGTCATCCCCGGTGTTTGCTTCCCGTGGCCCCTCCCCCTCCAAGCTCCCATTATCCGCCCCCGCCCCCACCCCGCGCGCTACCAGGGGGAAGTGTGTACTTCATTAGAGGCGCCATCCCTCTCATCGCCCTCCCCTCCCCGCCCCGCCCCGCCCCCGTCCTCGCTCAGCCGCCGACCGGCGCCGCCCCCTCCCGCTCACCGCCCGCGTCGGATTCCTGCGGCCTCCGTCCTAGACTTGCCGCGACGTGGTGGCGCCCAAATACACAGTGGTCGAAAATGCAGTTCTGCGTAGTGGACCTTTTGCGCAGGACCAAAAGCATTTTAAAATTTAATTTATTAATAGTAATAAGTATATTTTTAATATACTGATTTAATTTGATATGTACCTATTGTTATGTGTAAATGTACCGCTATATGGTATTGAGATAAATTTAATATATCGAACTGATACTAATTTAATCTTACTCTCACTAATTTAGTCTCATACCTGCCTAGCGTAGCTCATCCCCATTCATAATGACGTTAAGATATTCTGAACAAATTTTATTTTTCTGAGTTCAAGTTTGCTTACCTTTACGCTGTTTTACGTTGACGGTCCATTCGTACGAAGCGGAAAAATTTCTAGAGATTTACCCAACAATTGGGTTGGAATTGTACGTAATATTTGATTTACTAATCAGCCTTATTTCATAAAAGAAAACGAACATAACGTTTATTCAATTCATGTATGTAACAATCACTGAATTACTTTAAATTACTTTGGCAGACAAAGAGAAATCTTTTTACAACATTGTCCTTTTTTTATTTTCAGATCTGATAGATGTTAATGCGATGTCTTACTTTTATTTTCGTGTCGTGTCCCCGCGTCGCGACGATTATTCTTTCTTCTACTCCATGTCCAATATAAATTTGTACTATATTTCTTTTTTTGGTGGTAATAATATTCCGTACTCTCCCTATCTATATCTAATAACGATGTTACTTGCTCCACATCTAAAATTCTAGAGAGCTTTTTCGTGATCTATCTACCAAGGTCCCTCAGTCTCGTTCTTGTTTTGTTTCCATTGTTCCCCATGCCACCGATATTTTCAACTGTCTATAAGTGGCTTTGCCTAGTCAAATTGTCACTCGTAACTCGTCCCTTTTATATATTTTCCTAGACTTAACGTTTCACAAGGTTCTTTGGTATATTACAGTATAAACTTATATTACCATTAATTAAATCATCATAATAATTTTATTTCGCGGCTAATAAACCAATTGACACACTGCTGTAAAAGTCAATTAATGTAAGTCTCTCTGACGATTATTTCTTTCAAATGACGAAATGCTATTTCGTTTGAGCATACCACAGGTGGCGCAAGAAAAATTGGCCCGCCATGAGCATACACAACAATATTAACCACAAAGACAATAAAATGGTATTTTTTACGTGACTTCTTACGTGACAAAGTACTATTTATACTTTAAATATTTACATATTTCTATTAAACGTCCTCGCTTTCGTTAATTGATTAAATTAAAAGTTATTTTCGATACAAGTGGCCTTAAGATCAAACTAGTATTGAAATGTTACTGCAGGAATAACGTACAACGTTTTATCCCTGTAGTAAAAAATCCAATGGTACTCATAATGGTCTCTACATTCATTGTTGTTTTTTTTATTCGCCAAACATATTATACACTGCCAAGCTACCATATTGCGCTATCATTAAACACATAAAACGTGAAGCTATGTGTGCCAACTTAATTTGTGGTTATTTTTGGAGTGGGTGTGTGTATCGAGTGATTTTCTAACAACAGGAAGTTGGGCACTTATAACGGCTGAAATTCCAGGATGAGAATAAAATTCTTTGTGTACGTGATGCTGATGAGAATATTTCCGATTTTTTTCTAACGAAATTATAGTTAGAAATTTAGTAGTTTCATTTATTTAACAAAACCAAATAATTAATCCATATTTCAATATGTATTTCGTAACTACCATTTCTTACTTTTCCTTTAGTAGTTTCGAGACAGACTGAATTGTAACATTATCATTATTGAAAAACAAGAGTCTAAATCTCCTTTTAGAAAATAATTTCACTTAATGAATTTCTAAAAATAATTCATGTTAAGTTTGACAAGGGAATTGTAGTTCACTCCAGTAATTTGAATTTCCATTTGACAAGCTTTTGCTATATATTGAAAAATGTATCATTGATGCAAAGCTGATCCTGCATGTTGGAAAATGATAGTAAAATAATTGTAATTTAGAAGGAGCAAGAAATCAGAAGTTTCAATTTATCTGAATGCAATGCATTCAATGAATTTCTCAATGCAAGAATTGATAAATAATTTCTTAAACATCAGACCATTCGTGCGTACAAGCAGCTATGCATGATACGGCTGAAAAATTCTGGTGTGAATTTTGCTAAATACATTATACGCTTCAATCAATAAATTCATATACTTAGCCGTCTTCCACTATTAATCAGTCAATTATTTCTTTTATTTTCTAATTTTCCAATGAGGCGGTAGATCTCGGATCCGACATCTGCAATGACTGCGAATTCAGATTTCTCTATACCTTTTTCTTCGAAAGTGAAGTTCACGTAAATACTGTTACTGAAAGCTGCGTCAGAGAACATTGCCTTCACCATTTTCTAATGAAGTGGCTAGGTTGAAAAAAGTTTTAGGTCCCGTTTTTGAAAAAGGAAGCAATTAGCAAATTTGCATATATACAATTTTAACTTCACCATGAGCTTGCTGTAGCAAAATATAGTTTACATTGAAATTTGCAACTTTTGTCTTAGAGTGGGAGGATTTGAAGTTGTGGACGAACGCTTGCATCCATATTCGACTCGTCGGGTTAAATATTTAATCACATACTGATTTTTCGTTCAGAGGTAAAGCTAGTTTTTTAAGCCCAGTCACTGAAAGAGTCTGTCAGTGTCATCAGATAGCTGGGAATTCAGTTTACCGTAAGAATAAAACAAACGTAATAATTCATTATTTCAGAAACACTCCTGCTTGTGACTTTTTTGAGAAGTAATTGTGTATTTCCAGTCCATACGTAAACAATTCTATCCCAGCATTCGCTGACGAATCACTGAGAAACTTGCTGAAATCGCTGAATCGATGATATGAAAGCCACTGAAGACATGGGTGATAAGGATAATGGGAAAGCCACGGAAGACATAGGGAATATACGTTGAGACCAGGCTCTCAACATATATTTCTATCATGTGCCGCCAAGCATCGCGAGTCATTTTGGTGAATAATTGAATCGGTTGTTTGGAAATGACCACAGTTGTTTGGCGCGCTGGTTTTTCGAAAAACGTAATATCTCCGGAGAAGCGACCTATTCGAAGTAAACAGGGAACCTCACATACTTACTTTATATTAATGAATAGCGGAAATGTGGCTTTATCACAACAAAGCTAAAAGAATAATAGAAATAAAATTGTGCTTTCAACTGATTTTCGCGAAGATTGAAGATGTGTTATTTTGCAAATTACCGATTTGCTGTTGTACCCAAGTTTTCGGCTTCAAACCCCATCAAACCCGTGGAGTTTTAAGGGCGAAAAAATTATTCTCCGGCCTTCGGAGGGGAAGTAAAACCGGCTGTCCGTATAGTAGATTTACTTCATGTAAATGATCCTCAAGCCTAAAAGAATCTTCTGAGTTAAATTCAAATCGCTTGTTTCGCCGCCTAAGATAATACCTCCATTCTCCGCTAGATGGTGAAAGGAGCGTAGCAAAAATTCACGTGATCAGACGGAAGAGCGGGCCTGATAGCCCCTCACGTCTCGCCACGTAAAATAAAGCATTAACTAACTAACCGCTTAAGTTGTCCTGAAACATACGCTCTTCCGCCCTATTGCGCCCCCATCCCACGCCCATCCGGTCGGTCGCCTCTCGTCTCCGTTACCTGGGCTGGGCTGGGCTGGGCTGGGCTGGGCTGGGCTGGGCTGCGAGCTCTCAAACGCCCAGCCGGCCGCACAAACCCTTTCAGGCTCTCAGCTCTGCCCCTGCGTCTTCCTCTTGTCCTGCGTTCCTCCCCCGCATCCGCCTGCCCGCCCACCCTTCGCGCGCGAAGCACGGTCGCCAACCTCCCGGGAATTTCAGGAGGAATTTCTCGCTTATCCGCTCATTACGTAGGGGATTTTACGCCCGCATTCTTGATGGCGATAGTGCAACTGGAAAAGGATATGCTCCACACGAGTATAGGGGGCGTAACTGTGGATTTTTATTTAAGACGTAGTAAGCGCCATCCTTAAAATCGTGACATCGTGTCACTGGTACGTTTTTCATAATTGATAGACACGAATAAAATGTTACACTTCCGTACGACTTCATTCGTATATGCTGGGCAATTTAATACTTTATGGCACCTCAAAATGGGATTTTCTAATAACGTTTGAAAATCTCTTTATTTTCATTCTGCTTTCAATAATTTTGTTTTCACTTGACAGAAAAAACAAGCAGATTGTGTCTCGTTCGTTGAGAACTACACTTCTCTGGAATGAAGATAGAAATATTTTTCATTTGTGTACTTCATGACCCAAAATAATACATAATATTTCATCTTCTCCCTCCTCCCTCCGTTGGCCTTTACTGCTCTTCCTCGTGCATGCAGTTTTCGAACAGCATCGGCATTAGAAAAGTGGTTTAGGGGCACTGCCTTATACAAAAGCTGTATAATGCCATGTATTATCGGATAATGCTACTAGTTGAACTATCTTCCTCTTTCGTTAAACTCCTCTTCTCTTTGTTACTAGAATCCTTCGTGGGGAAATTAGCTAATTAATGTTAATTAGCTAATTTATATTATATATTTAATTAGCTAATTGTTAATGTAATAATTAGCTAAAAAAACACCATAATCATTGAGTTGTATTTTTTTCTTAGCCTTTAATTTTAGTCTTTACAATGAAGATATTTTGGATTGTTTTCTTTGTAAATATCGCTTTTAAAATCCACTACTAAGTTCTATTATTTTTAATGTATTAATATTTTCAATAAAAGATAAAGTTAAATTATATAGAAATATTGAACATCTATTTATTAATATCAGCAATTATTCACATGGTATTACAGTTTTACTTTAGGTTAGGAACGAAAATTGTACTATAGGTAAGTAGCATTAATAATTCGTGAAATAAGATATTGGAAATACATTTATACTTTCTTTATATTTATAGTTTTACTTTGATTTGCAAATTGAAAACTTCTTATAATTCTTTATATAAATTATCCTTGTTCTTGTTCATTCCCTGGATGTGAAACTTAATGTGTAATTTTTTTCATTTCCTGATGGCTGTTCCATTATATTGCCGTTTTGTTGATTCCCGTCGAACATGGAAATGATATTTTAAAAAAAAGCAGTGATTCGAAAACAGGACTGACAGGGCTGGACACCTGGAAACACGGAAGAAACTTCCTATAGGGTTTTCTTTATTCCTTTCAACGAAAATCAAAAGATTTTCTGAATTTCGTTAATTTGAAACCATAATACACATCTTTGTAGAATATGCACATTAAAGAAATTTGAAATTCTACTCGATTATTCTGTACATTTTAAATATAATTTATGTAGAACCTGAATAATTTGTTTGTTGATATCTAAAATACCTTAAATTTCATATTTCTGCTTCGATTGGAATCTTCTCAAAAATGATCTCGAATTTCATTTTCTAAAACTCGTGTTTGAGGTTCGTTAGAGCTGAAACTTCGTACATACGTCAGGATTATGTCATGGTAGTGTTGTTCCAAAGATGATTAAGATTAATGCTGATAGCGAGGAGAATCACACAATGTTTCAACGCGAAAATCCGGATATCTCTATAAATGTATTCGTGTTTAAATAAATTTATGTATGTATGTGTAGATGGATGGAGGTATGTATCACGCATAATTGTGTCGAGATCGAGTTTAAGATGTTCATTCGAAACATTAAGTTCGAAGCTAAACGTGCGAACTGTATGCTTTTTTTCTTTCTTACTGAAGTTTCTTGGCTTGTATACAACATAGAATTGTTATTTTAGAAAATAAAATATTCTAGTTTTTTCCGGTAGTTAAATTTCCTTCTTGCGTTTTGTAGTAAAACATTCATGTTATTGCAGTGTCGCAAATTTTATCGAGTTCTTCAACTTCTCACTTCCCAAAATAAACGGAAGTTGTTCCCCTGCTCCTACTGCATATATTCATACAGGCACGGCGCGATCGAACCGGACTCTCAATGAGGTGCTTCGGTTGGCACGTTTGTTCGTGTTCCGTCGGTTCCCCGCTCGCGCAGATAAGCTCCTCCACTTCGTCGGAGTGTGTTTCGTCCTCAGAAAAGTTCTTCTTGGGCAGTCCCAAATTATGTACTTAGTTCTCCCCAGAGGGCGTTAAATGTACTTGAAATTTCATTCGCTGCAGCAGAAGTTCTTCCAGAGCCTTCGCGGGCATTCTCATCGCCTCGGCGCCTTTCCCTCAGCGGAGAAGATATTAGGGCGACAGAAGTTTGTCTCCATCCGGCGACCGACGCGATACCGCGCCGTGGCCCGCTGGGAAGTGAAGAATCGAAACTGAAATTATATAATGAATGGTGATGATTAGGGACCGGATTTTTATGTAATCACATATTTTTTCTTTCTACTTCCCGCTCTCTAAATTTTAATCTTGGCGAATTGTCGCCCTCGTAACGCAATATCCAATTTTTTAGTTACATATTTGGTACTATATTATATATTTTACATATTTCGCTATTTTCTCGTGATATTTTTTTATTCCATCAATTTTCTTCAATTTTATTACATATTTTTATCAAAAGAAGTATTTTCAAAAAATTCAGCAATTTTTCCTACATTATTATTGGATGCTAGTGTGTACTCTACTCGAGGTACATACGCTACGTAAAGACGTGGTCGGATATCCTCAGTTGGCGTGCCTGCTTCACTTATCTCAGGGCGGGTGAGCGACAGATCATTTTCATCTTTAGGTGTGAAAAGTATCATTGACGCCATGTTTGGCGACTTTTAACCTTAATTTCCAAGAAACTGGCGATCACCGTTGTGAAACACTTCGATGAGAATATTCCATGCTGTAGTGATTGTTTGCTGGTCGTAGATAGCGCCAGTTTGTAGCTTCTATTGCGTCTTGTCTGACTTCTAAACTACATTCCTGGATAACAATTTGTGAAGGTTTTACTACCGATGGGAAAGTTGTATGGTGTAAGTGTGCGTCATTTGTGACGCTTCATACTACATATTTTTTCCTAGTGATGATATTATAGAAATCTTAAAGTTCGGCCTCCGGTAATTAAGTTATGCTGCTTTACACTAGCAATAGCAACATCTTTCAGCAATTTGTTGCTGTTTCTTGCGGTCATTTTGTTTTATCTTTCCGACAAGATAATCGTATTAGAACTTTATCTTGCCGTACTTGGTGATGCCACGAGGAAAATGTCAAAATGAGGTCCGTGGTTAGTAGAAGGGAGAAGATGCGAGTCGTGGTAGTTATTGTGCTCAATATTTTACGTGACTGTATTTTACGAAAGGGAAAGGGGCTTGTGCAAATTCGGTTTCAATATGTTTTCGTGGACTACGATTCACGTGGGTTTTATTTTCTGTTTATAAAAAGCGCAATATTAATTCAGTATATGTCCTTTATATAATGTTGATGTATTATACATTAATCTTAAAATCTTAGATTAGGAATCTTGATAATTTTTAACATAACAAAATTAATTTAGGGAGCATCTGTAGCTAAATATTTGAACCATTCGATAATCAACCATAAAGGATTTGTAATATTTATTACTTCATTTATTTTATTAAACTTTTTCACACACCCATTTTATGATATTTCAAAATAATACGTCTATGTACTACCTTAACCGTACTTCCAGCGTGACCGTGCCATCATTCCAGCAATATCTTGCTCAGACTTCAATCCAATTCTAGTCCCAGCAACAGCCGGCAATATCCTCCGAGGATGGAAACACGGGTGCATCTCTAGCAAGAAATATTGCCAAATCAGAAATATTTATTGCCGCAATGTACGGCCTTTTCTTGCGAAATAATATTGCTCGATTTTCTTGCTATGTAAAAGTTAGGGATGATAACCAACAAAACTATTTTTTTTTTTAGAATAAGGCGTTTTTAACAGAATTTCAACTTTAATTACTCATTTTAAATCATTTACAATCCATTTATAATTTTTTGTTCATTTGTCAGTTTTTCACATGTCAGAATTTCAACATAATTGAAATATATTTTCAAAATGTATTAAATAATCTCTCTCTTTCGCTCTCGCACTCTCGAGTGAATTTTAGTTCAAACTAGAGTTTTAAGCAGAAATTTTTACCTGTTATGTGGTCCGAAAATGATTGAGAGATGTGCTAAATTTGTGGGAGGCTTCGTGTACTTCAAGAACACATATTATAATAACGCGAGGTTGGTTACATAAGTTTCAAATGTCATTACCAACTACTTTTGATACAAAGAAAAAAATATACATCTGCTTAATCATCCTTTATTGCATCCTACATTTCACATATGTATATTAACATTTCTAGGCCGTTGAAAAAGTACTTCGAAATTTTGTTCACAAAATTGTCAAAAACTGCTTCTTTCACCTACTCATCTGAAAAGTTTCGTCCCCGAACGCCTTTCTTCAGATTTGATAAGTGGTACAGGTCGCTGGGTCCCCAATTTGGACTTTAGGGGGAATGGTCCATCTCTTTGAAGGCTCTTTCATAACGTTCTTTACAATCTGAGCAGTAAGCACGGCTGCGTTGTCGTGAAGAAGCTAAACACCATAAGATATCTCGCTCCGCATCCAACTCATGTACCTCACCCCACAAAACTGAGTGACATGGTGGCTCCCAGCTGCAAACTTATAGCATTACAATTAAAGATTCGACAACATACGGCTTATGTTCTCCCATTGATGAGTATTATCTGGGTCAGGCCGGAAACATAGGGAACCGCCTCAGGGGGCTTCATGTAAAATACACCCCCCCCCAAAAAAAAAGTTTCAAATTCTAGGAGCCGCGACATCAGCCAGATCGATTGGGGAATATCAATTTTGCAGAAAATCGGCCGAACGGTTTAGCCGCTAGCGTTGTTCAGAAATGGACGGACAGACGTTTTTCCGTCATTCGATATTTCGGTATCAACGGCCCACAAAAATTGTTTCAGGCTACACCACGTAATAATGGATTTTTTTAATGTAGTAACTGTATTTATCCTATTTTTCGTTACCAGGGCCCTCTAATAAAAGTTTTTCTGCCTAAAAATTCGCCGTTTTTTCGCGCAGCATTACATAACTTTCTCTCTACTCCGTTTCGAGAAAGTAAAAATTACGTCTCTTATTTTCAGCCCAAGACCTCATAAAACAAAGTTTCAAGTCGCTAAAAATAGGAATGTTTTATAGTGAGCGATTTGACATGGAATAACTTTAGTAACCGGAGGAAGAATCGAATATTAACAATTCTTTAATACTTTATTTACTCTACTTTATCACGAAATCTTGTTTCAGAGGAAAGGTTACAAACTTTGTCGAGTTACATAATACATTTCCAATTCTTACGAATCGGCTTCTTTCTAAACTATCCCAAAAGAACCCCTAGCCCCTTGTGATTTACAGGGCAATAACCTATTTTCAGGCGAAATTGGCTGCGGTCTTCTGTGCTAATAATCGATATTAATTTCCATTTCTGCCGAGTTTTATTGGTTTCGCCCCAGACTGCGCGTGGCACGAAAACCTTTACGCAAGAGGGCGCGCGAGGCAATGGAATTCTGGGTCACCCCGCTGTTAAAAGACTTCACTCGTCTTTCTGAAGGGTTTGCACCCACGCGTCTCGAATCTCTTATCTCTACAGGGTGATTCCAAATCGCCTCGGCACCATTGAGGTGAGGTTTTTCTTTCATCCACGATGATGTCATTTCTTCGCAAAGAAATCAATAGTTCGTTGTTTTTAAATTATCATAAGTTAAACCGCGAGTGCTTTGGAAATTACCGATAAAACTGATTTATCTGAGAATTTTCAAAGCACGAGTGGTATTTATTATGACTATTTCTTAAATAAATTTTGAATTTGGGAAGCTGGTTAATTAATACTATTTACACGAGTTAATCTGCTATGTTTACATGTTTTTAATGATTCCAATTACTACGTTGACACCTGCATTCTTTGTTTGCTAATGCAAGGCCGTCTGAAATGTTAAAATCAAGAAGGTTAAACTCTACAAGTAAGGATTACTACAATACAAACATGAACAAATAGAAAATGCACGCAACGAAAACACGAAACTTACGTATTGTTTTCAGTGTGTACGCTTGTGCATTCGATTTTCTCCTATTGACAGTCCAAATCTTCAAAATGTTCGCAATTTCTTGTGTTGTTGTATCTTCTTCTAATACGTAGCTTCGCTCCTTGCAAAAAATGTTGAAATTGTCTCCAAACGTATTTAAGTGAAGTCGTATTTTCTATTTTTCTTAGAGCTTTGTGGAGTAATATGTTGAATAATTTCATTTGGTTCATGTTCGGATGCATCACAAAATCTTTTCGCTATTTCGTACATTGTTTGAATACGACAATAAAAAAGCGCGCTTAGATGTAAATAAACACAGGTATCGATAGATACCGCCTCTTAAGATGGATGAATCGCAGCGAATGATTGGGCACTGAGGAGATAAGAAAAATCGATAAGGAAAACTGATAATTCTTCTGTGAATCACTGCTCTGATTTGTCAATATCGAATGTTTTCTTAAACACTATTAATCTCAATTTCATGAGTTTTTTAAACGAATTTTTACAATCTATTTCAAATGTGAAATAATAAGTAAATATTATAATTATATATAACAAGAACAAATGAAATGGAATGAAGAAGTCACCCATTGGTATATTTTTTGAGATTCTTTACAAATCTATAACAAAAAAAGCATTTAAAATATCATTATATTGCATCTGCTTAATTGAGGAATTGGATTCCAATATCCAAACATTGGTTCAATCTCCGATATGTGGCTAGTGCCCATCATGTGGGTGTGTATAATAGTTCAGCTTCAAGATGACCCAAGTGCTTTGTCGGCATGATATTTGGGTAGCACCAGGGACCTCTTCTCTTCACTGAGAGTTTTCCCAAGGAGCGCGGTAGGTATTACGAGAGGTTCTGATAAGTCTTTTAGGCCAATAGGAAGAATATGGGGACAAAACCGACAAGCTCGTCTTCACTCAAGAAAATTGGAAACTAAGTTAAATGTGAGAGTCTGCTCCATTGTAGCACCACTAGTTTATTGAGGTGATGTCCGTATTCGCATCTGCATGTTCCAGTAATTCGAGCTCTAGTAAGTCGTGGGCTGGCTGTTTATTGCAACAAAAGGAAAGTCTTTACCCATTTTATGAGGGCTTTAATGATATTCCTTCCAAGTTCCGAACTGTTACCATTAACGCCTTGAGGATTCACTAATTCCATTTGCACCGCTAGTCTCTCTTGACACGCGCCTGTTTGAAGTCTCTAATTCGAAATGCACACTTCTTGGGATATTACATTTACACATTCTTGAATCCTAAGGATACGAAACGTACTGAAGGTGCAGTCTGCTCGCGGTCGAGGTCGCTGTGGAGATCGATGCGTCGCAACCGCCTCGTTTTGAAACAACCTTCGGAGTTCGATGTGGTTGTGCATGCCAGGAATGCGCGCACCCTCGCCGTCTAGGTCTAGCGCGGTCGATAGAAAGACCTCGATGATCCGGTCTCTACAATATAGTTTGTATTTCCACCACTAGCGATGTAGGCATGGCGATGTCTCGCATCCGATTGGTTAACCGTGAGACTGCGATCCATTCTCCTCGAAAAGTTTGTTGCAAAACCGGGGGGAGAGGGGGTTCTTGCGCATCGTATCCGACTTCAGCGAGTGAGAAGTGAGCGTCAGACAATGCAATATTAGCGGGAATTTTAAGTCCAGCCAGATACCAAAATTATTACCTCGTTACCGATTTATGAAGGATTTATTTTAAATATTGTATATTGCACATTTGCATCTTGTGTTACATTTTGGTTGGTTACTGTTGAAAACTTTGTACTACTTTCAAAATCTTTTCCAACACTTCTCGCTCTCCATGCAACATGGTGGCCAGCGTCTGGCTTTTCAAACGTGATAGTGCCCGTGCTGAGGTCACGTGGTTCGTTCGCAAGCTGGTGATGCGCAGAACCAGCTAAAATCGGTGCACCGGAGGAACTCATCCATATATTTCCAACATATATAAAACTGCTGCGTTAACTGCAAATAACAATGGAGATAAAAGATTGCGATTCCATGTGGAATTGGTGGTGGACAAATCGATCTCTAGGCTGGGCTTCTCGGATTTTTTCCCGTCCCCCTGCCCCTCATTTACCTTTACTGCACATCATACATCTTTTCATTATCATTGTTTATGTCGACACATAAGGGCCGAAATTAATTCAAATTTGGCGCGTAACTTTCGAAATAATTTCCTTCAAAACAGAACAATGTTTCTATATAAGTAACATTTTCAAACTGCTTCACAACAACGTGGCTAGCAGGGCGCAGCAGCGTCCAAAAAGCCGTCGCTAAGCTAGGTTATCAAGAACGGAGGCAATTTCTGAAGCTCGGTATATACGGTACAGTTTTCGTGCAGATTCTCATACAGTTTCTATACAGAAACTTCAAGATCCGACACTAAAAGTACAAAAAACAAAAGTCGCGCATACACGGTCTATACGTTTTCTGCACGAATCGCCACAGGCCGCCGCTAGGGTCTAAAGTGAAACAACTGAATTGCGCCGTCCGAGTACTGTCGGTATTTTTGTGTGTGCGTTCTGGTTATGATCTTTATTTGGTATTAATTAACCATAAGGAACGTAGAGAATAAAAATAGGAAGTCAAGAATTGGGGAAAAGGAAATGTATCACACTATATCACTTCACACAATCGTACTTTGACACACCTAACCACAAAATCGCAATGGCCGATTATCGTTAGTGAATGATTCTTCCGCTAGAGGCGCTTGAGTCAAACAGTAGGCTTTCTGCATGAAAAATTATGAACATGTTTATATAGAAAACGTGCAGTCTGGACTGCACGTCCAATCTGCACGAAAACTGTGTCGCGTATATCGGACTTAAGAACACACCGTTAGTTCGCATTGTTACGTCATCAGTAGAATCCATTGATGGCCGATTGAGCAGTGTTGAGCAGGCAGCAGAAGACATTTTCGCATACCACGACGCTTTTAGTGTTTATTGACGCTCGGTGCTTTATCGAAACTCCTTGGCGGCGACATAATATTTTCTGCGTGAGCAAACAGCGAGTTTCGCGGCAAAACGACAATGTACGCATGCGTACACACGAATATCTTCAAGAAATGTGATAATAGTTGCCAGGATAGGTGACATATAATGGTTGAGTGATTGAAATCAGATTATAACGCTGATGTGTGATGATAATCTTAATTGTTTCAATTTTTTAGAATTGGTCCATTGGAAAAATCATTCTAGGCAGTTTAGAAATAGCTGACAACAAATGCCAGCTCTCCCAAACAGCCAATGTAAAACCACGCATTTCGATGTCCCAACTGTCTACTTATTAAATCTTCCATAGGCATAACTATCCACAGCAGTTGCAGGACCTCTAAACTGCAAGAAACAAAAACCCATGGATAATTAATTTTATTTATTGAATTTATTTTAATTTTAGAGGTGTGTTTATTCAAACCAAGGTAATTTTAATTGATGGCCGCTTACTGCATTTTTCTGAGTTTAAAAATATTTCAGAATTTAATATGACGTAAAATGAGTTCAAAAGCAATAACATATAAGCATTTTCTTTTCATCTTTCCTCTAGCTTACATAATGTTAGGATACTGTCAGCCCCTCCCTTAAATTTCACTTTATATCTGTCATTTCTCTCCTTTTTTGAAACATATTTTAGATCTCGTTGCTTCCAAAGACTTTCAATGTGAATAAATATTTGTATGGGAATTATTATATCCCACATCGATGTTTAAATCCCATTATCATCGAATTCAGAGAGTTGTAAACAGTTGAAATGTGCAGTGATCAACATGTATTTAAGTATTAGTATAGAACAGGAGTTCAATGACCGGAATAAGGATTTGCGATATATTCTGAGATAGTTTCAAGGAAATAACACTTCCTCAACTTCCTCGAACATTTTAAAGAATATGGGTTTTAATAACATAATGACTTAAAGTAAATATTCTCAAGGCCTGTCGTTTATCATTGGAAATTGGGAATTCTGATAAATCCATTTCATTATTCTTTGAGTGATGATTGTTTAGTAGCTGTAATGTGACACGGTCATTTTGAGCGTTTTACTCAATTTCACTTATTTAATTCTTTGTGTGTAGTTTACTAATCCAGTTTTTAACTTTCATATAACTAAACTTGTCAAATTAAAACGACTGAAGTTCAGTTTGGCGAAACAAAGGAGTTTATAATAATATTTGTGTAAGGCAGCGTTCTGCAAAATGTCACAAAAGATATTTGAAGCAATATAGAACACTAAAGTCTACCATTTATAATTTATACCGACGAAGCGTTGTGTAACAAGTCGTTGCTATGAGACTGCGGTCTGACTTGGTAACAGCTTCAAACAATGTAATTAATCACCCAAACACTTATACTTTTAACTCAACCAATTTAAACCACAAAAATTTTAAAAAATATCAATAAACTAACATCTATTTTTGATAGAGTCAGGGTAGAATCTCTTTTAATATATTTATTTTTCTGTTAAATATAAAGGACGTAACTTTTTCGAGGGATAGTAATGTGGGGGTACTTGCCATAATTTTGTATCCAGACTCGGATGTTCCATCTTCTTTGGATCTTCGTTGCGAACAGTGGCTCGGGGGTGGGGGAGTGGGCGGGGCCGCCGGGAGACCGCCGCCGCCCCTCCGCGCACACCGGCGCGGGGCATTCCGGGAGCAGCCGTGTGTTGTGATATTGATTTAATGAGCGGGTGGGCGGGCGAGCGGGCGAGCGGGCGAGCGGGCGGGCGGGCGGGCGGGCGGGGGGGAGGTGCTAGCAAGGAGGTGAGGCATGCCGTTATGCAGTGGTCGTCCTCACTGCTACAGCCCCATAATCCCGTGAGTACCACGTTACCTGTCGGAGGCCCAAGATAGCTGTTTACCTTCTCCAGTCCGATGCTGTTCCAAAGCTATAATGACAGGTAACTGATTAGCGGTTTTAAACGATTTTGGTGAATGTGTCTTGTCTACGCTGATTAGCGGATTTAAACGATTTTGGTATCTGCGCCTTATCTACACTCAGTGTCCATATGTGAACAGACCTGTTTATGGATTTACCACCATCTTTGACTTGATTAATCTCGTGATTCGGTTGATGAAACCCCATATGCTCTGCGAAATGAGTTGCCTGTAAATTACGCATCACAAAACCACAATTGTAAACCTACATCCTCCTTGTAATGTCCTGTTATACCATGTTCGCTCCTTTGCAGCAATTATTAAACCCTTGGAGCAATTTATTCAGTAAATATGAAAAGAAAAAATCACATTTGAAGTAAATAACATTTGTGCATACAATGTTTTCTTATAATATGAATATCGCATCAAAGTTTTAAAATGTTTTATGCTTTGGACATCAGCGAAATTTTTGGTTGTGATTTGCGAAACTTTCATTTTGTCATTTTGTCATCAAACTGTCATTTTTGAAGATGTTTTTCAAGCGAACCACTTCTCCATTTCAGCCCTGAATTTGACTAGGTTCTTCTTCTACCGAACCCTCAGTCGCTACACGTATCTACTCAGATCGGTGGCAAAAAAGTTTGTCGATCAAATCTTCTTAAGATGACACTTGGTAAGTTTGAATGATATCTTCTTTAAAAGAGGACTAGAATTTGTCAGCTCAGAGACAGATTCAGGAAGTACACGTCGCAAGGTGTTATTTGCAAATGGGAACTCGCCCGTCTCATGAAATCATTCAAGAATATTTTTTATAACACCCTACATCTTCGTTTTTTGAAATTGATACTTGTTTCTTGTTGTAATCTATTCTACGATTTTAGGTGTTTAAAGGATTTAACGAATAGTTGTTTTGTTTTGAAATATTAAAAATTTCTGCGTAATTTTGAATGAAATCTTGACAGTAATACGCACGTGTAAACAATATTTTTTTAAAAAAGCTCCAATTTCTTCTTAAAACTTTGTAAGAATAGAGACCAATAGGGTTCTTTGGCACATGTGCCATTTTCATTTAAACTTTTAGGGTTTCGGAAATTACATTCTTGTATTTTTAAGAACGTGTAGCGGTCTTAAGGTGAGAATGCTAATCGAATAAACATGCGCTGTCGTGCTCAAACGACTACAGCATCCATCCCGCTTGCAAGGTGGATGATTTTAGTGATTTGTGGACACACGCAAAAGGACAAATGTTGAAACCAAAGAATCTCCTAGATAACTCGTCGCTGTTGCAAATGTGTACGGAATTGAGTTGAAATATGGGTAATCTTTGTACGGCTTCATTAAGTATTATAATATTAAGTTAACTCTTACAAATAAGAAGAGTATATAGTGTGTAGCACCACTAGTTTAGAACATGTATTTCTTTTTTAAAACCCGTCCGCTTGGGCTTAATGAAAATACTGTCAAGACAAATGTTAGCCAGAAGATAGGTGGTAACAAATAAACCCAGATACACCATCATTAAAAACAACCGTATTCTCTCACGCAGTCGAGTAAAAAGTATGGCGTTGAGGGGCATACTTTCCCTCATGGATTAACTATGGGTCATTTTGTCACTATTTCTGTATTACTAATTTAGAATACATGCATAAATTGACGAAACATTAAGCAGCCTTTGATCATATGAGAGATATCAATGGTTTCTTTAGATATTCACGAACACAAAAACAATGAAAATTTTGATTTTCACTTACAAATTCAAGTTTAATCACAATTTCTCATTTGTGATGTTACGACAATATTCTCATCCACATTGTGCGACTGTGCATCATTGCTTACGACTCAGATGTCATGCAACGAGGAAGATAGAACCTTTTTTTTCTTTCTTTCATTTTTCTCTTCTTTTTCTTGCCCACGTGTGCCGTTTCAGAGCAGCCAACTTTTGCTACCCCATGAGCCCATTCCCATTTTCCACACACTCGACTGCAGACATTTTTGCTGCGACTGGGTCATGGCAAACAGTGGTCATTTAAGAAGCATTGAAGTGTTTTTAGGTCTCAACCAGTTTAAACGAACACTATTTCGATATGGAATTCTGTTACACTAAAATTAATACTATCATAAATTCATTACGTAATGCTAAAATTACCTTTTAGTATTAAGCATCCGCGGCTAGGGTTTGACTGAGAAACATTTGGGCGAAGCAGTCGCCGTAAAATGCACTTAACACTGCGCTGCAAATTCCAACTGAGTGTTTGCTCTTTAATCGGGATATGACGAGAAAATTCATGAGGACCTTTGTTAGGGACGCTCGGCCGGATTTCGGATGCATTTATGCGCATTGTTTTATTAATCAGTACTAGCGGACCGTAAAATGCTTAGCTATTGTATTAAATAAATACATTTCAAGTTCAAAATAAATTTATTCAATGAAGTTTAACAACGTAATAACTGGACTTTACTGTATTACACTACTGTTTAGAAAACAAATATTCGAATAATGTTGTGCACCGACAGCATTTGATTCTGCTTTCTAGAGCGCAACTTAGATGTTATTCGATATTATGACTTGAAGCGAGACGTGTAGATCGCACTTCGAGAAAAGGTCCTCTGGGCACGCCGAAGAGTCCACCTCGTCAATTGACTTCGCAAAAACAACGCTCTCACATGTTCGTTTTAATTCAAACCACTCTTTACATACTCCCGATAATAATAAGAACAAAGTGTGAACATTTTAGTGAAATCGGTCGAGTAGTTTTTGCCTTTGTATGCGACAGACATACGCAGGGAATCTTTCCCTTTCATTTGTAAATAGATTAATACGCACAAATAATACAGGATCCGAATACATTTAAAAAAATCAACTGCGGACAAAGCTGTTAAATTTTTTTTAAGAGGAAAAGACAACCATCATCAAACTAATGGTACGTGAATCACAGCTTATGAAGCCCTTCGTATTCGAATACAGAAATAAAGTTGTTTCATTATTATATGCACCATTAAGATTTTTTAGATAGCTCTTATCCTTGAACATTGCAATAGAGCTCTGCTCTAGGTCCGTATCGATATTAAGAAAAAATACGTTACAGTCGATGTTACAGTACACTTTTCATTTGCCTTGTAATGGTATGCATTATTTATTTTATTTGCATTGTAGTATACGCAATAACAAATTCTAATTAAATAATCAATGTAAAGAATGATATTGAAATGATTGGATATATCGCGATGTAATAGATACATCGTGATATAAACCACAGCATATGAAAAGTGTATTAATATAATGTTTTCTGAATTTATATCAATGCAGTCATATCTTGTCAACGGTATTGTCATGTTTGCAAGTGGTGCATGACTACATGAACCAGGAATAAAACAAAATTGTATGATAGTGCGATTTTTTAATCTACATGTATCTGTCTGCATGCATAATACACCAAGCTCATTAAATTTGATTGTTAATTAATTTATATTTTCCTAGAATGCATACATACATTCTTTACAGATTTAAAATCACATTCCGTCGAAATAATATATTGCAGTAATATATTAATATATAGTAGTAAAATATTGCAATATAAACCTGAATTATGATTTACAACAAATGAGAGAAATGAGAGAATTTGTTATAAATTAGAAATGAGAGAAGAACTCTGAGAATTAAATCCATTACGTTAGCAATTGGCTTAAAATAGTTCATGAAAATGGATAATAAATCAGACATCAAATATTGTATACTTTTTTATTTTTTTATTTTTTCCACTTCTATTTATTACACAATTATTTCCACAATTATTTGCACGATCTGCGGAACTACTATTACGTATTTAATGCTACTAAATGGATTTACAGTGCTTGAATTGACTCTTGGCCAAAAGATGCAAATTGATTGACTAAATATGAAATTTGAAATATTTCAAATTCGTTCGTTTTCGAATTTTCGCATTGTTAAGGGCGCAAAAGACTAATTACGTTCACGGGAATGGAACCAAAATCATTAATTTACACTCTATTCGGACATACAAATAGAAATTTCATTATAACTGCTATTGTCTGTAGTTAATGTGTTTGTAACGCACTCCATTCTGGCGAAAAGCGCGGACATATAATAGCATGTCCTAGCAAAGTTATGAGAGATGAGTTTTGTTTTATCTCTTGGCTGCAGTTCCGCCGGGCGTTCAGTTTTCCTTCGAAACAAAAGCCCTGGCTGCGCTAATGTCCGCATTACATTGCAAGTCGCGCATAAACAGCCTTTTTCGGCAGTTTGTGCTGTGGCCGGCCCGCTTCCAATTAACACGCCATTATTCACTGCACGACGCGGTGTGGTGGCGGCGGCGGCGCGGTCCCATCCAGGGCGGCGCCGGACGCGGCCGATTCATTATGGAAGTCGCAATACGTCCTTGCAGCGCACTCCGTGCAGTTTGCGGGAAATTGCTCGGCCCAGCTTCCACCACGCAGATCTCCGAAATCCTGCACCCCTTGGCACAGCACCACGTCACAGACCTGGAGCGGTAGCTCAGTGCGTCAGCTGATGCAGCGCCTCTGACCGGGAGGTCCTAGGTTCGAGTCCTGACGGCGGTCGGCAGGATTTTCGACACTAGCTTTTCAGCTAGGTCGAATTCAATCGCTGTCTGGAGGAGAATTCTAGCGGCCGGCTGCTCTGATTGGTAGTTTTCCCTGGTTTCTTCGATCAACACCAGGCGAATGCCGGAGCAGTACCCTACCAAACGCGCCACGGACCACGCGCGATCTTTCCTTCCTCTCCCTTGTCCTATCGTCTTCCCTTACACACACACACTTACACTAACATGCACTACACTACATATTCCGGGAGACCGGTTGGGGAGGTGCCCCGTTGGCGGGAGAGTCCTGGTTAGGGTGAAACCTCACTAGCTGATGGTAGGTCGGCGCCGGATCTCGCCATCCAGCGGGGGAAGATCACCGCCATCTCCCGAGAAAAAACATGCACTACACTAACGGGACTAATGACGAAAGCGGTTGACGCGCCCGGAAACACAAAAAAAAATCAATCAAAAAGAAACACGTCACAATCAGTTCAGTAGCGCAGCTCGGCAGAATATTCATAATTCGAGTTGTTTCTTGACCTAGTTCTTTTATATTCCTTGGATTTCAAGGGCAAGACATTAAATAACACGTCAAATTATATAGAACGAACGTTTTTTCCATACATTTGACTTGTTTTGCAACATATTGATATGCATGAACTGAATTATTATAATTTTCCAGTTAACACATTAATAACAATGCTAGTGTCGAAAGAAGCGCAATTTCAAAAGCACGGACATCACAAATGTCATTACCTCCTAGAAATCCTTGTGTACTACGTGTATTACTTACATTTCCATATTTTTTCAAGAAAGGGGAAGAAATACTGGTTTTTCCTCAAGAGTCCACGATTCATTTTCAATGGACAATATTCATTAGATTTAAATCATTTCTTTGCTAAGAAATATTTAAAAACGTCTACTTCACATGTGTTAGTAATACGCATAAGGAAATTAAAATACTCGTATATACGTTTTGCTAATTAATAAAATTTGTTTATAAATATATATTACTTAAAATATTAACTTTTTGGTTAAATTTTACACAACGTTGCTGTATTACGAATTGTAAGGCGGCGTAGTGTTCTTTTATCACCGCAGGGATCGCTAGAGTCCTGACCAACACGTCGTAATAGGGCATTTAACACGGAACTGGGCTACTATTAAATACGTATAATGTGACCACACACTGCCCCTAGCTGCACCATGGCCAACTTGCACCAAATGCCTAGGATTTAAACATTCGAATTAGTGAATGAGTATTGTAGCCTTATCGTGGTTAGTTTTAAAAAAGTGGGTTGGATAGTGTACGCTACCGTCACCTTTTTTTGCGTGAAAACATCTTCCAGTTCTTGTAATGTGAATCATTCTCTTCGGGGGGGAGAAGCTTCATTGGCCCCCCTCCTAGGTGCGCCTTTGGGAATCGTACAATGGATATCAGCTGTTCTGGAGTCTGAATTGGTAGTTGCCAGGTTTGGACGGTAGCCAGTTACTGCATGAACCAGCGAAGAAGCCTCAGATCAGGAAGTGAAGTAAGCGGTCAGGTAAATATGCATACCGACTGAACCCTCCGTAGTGAAAAACTAGAAAGATAAAGACGGCTGGAACTATAAACAAGATGATTTATTAACTTTCCCAATATGGCGTAATTATGATTGTACCAGATCCAAAACTATTATCTGCTACAAGTGTGAGACTAACCCAGCCAGCACAAATTCTAAGCTCCCGACTCGTCTTCCAACACGTATGGTAGTGTACTGCCTGCGAATGCAAGAGTGTCTACGTAAGAGGTGAAGATAGGACAAGGAGGCGGAAGGAAATATCGCGCACGGTCTGTGGCCCGTTTGTTATGGTACTGCTCCGGCATACGCGTGGCGTTGATCCAAGAAATAACGAAATTTTCTGTCCATAGCAGCCGGCCGCTGGAATTCTTCAACAGACAGCGGCCCAATGCGACCTAGCTCTGTACCTAGTGTCCAAAATCTTACCAATGTCGAGACTCGTACCCTAGTAATTGTGGGGTTTCTTCGGATATTCTCCCTCCGAAAAAGTGTATTTCGCCTGTGTTCACCATCCCACCGCCGTCCAAATCCTCCCACCGGGAAAGATCTCAGGGCATTAACTGATGTCACTGCAGTCTCTCTGAACGGGAGATCGTAGGTTCGAGTACCGGCGGTGGCAGCAATTTTTTGACACTAGCTTGTCAGCTAGGTCGAATTCAGTCGCTGAGTGGAGGGGGAATTCTAGTGGCCGGCTTCTCTGTTCGGTAGTTTTCCGTGGTTTCTACGATGAACACCTAGCGGAAGCCGGAGGAGTACCGTAACAAACGGGTCATGGACCGCAAGCCCTTATTCCTTCCTTGTCCTATCCTTTTCCCCTACTTTCACTTTGATCTAACATGCACACAAGCCGGGAGACCGGTCGGGAGCTTAGAGCGTGTCCCAGCTGGGTTGGTGCCCTGCTGGTGGGAGATACCTATTTGGGGAAAACCACGCTAGCCGACGAAGGGTCATCGCCGGATCTCGCCATCCAGTGGGGGAAGAACACCGCCTCCTCCCGAGAAAAAATTTGCACTACTCTTACGGGACATTAGTCCTTAATAGTTGACCCTAATAGTTGACGCATTCGGAATCACTAACAATCAATCAATCAAAAGAAATCCTCCCCTGTGCTTTTTCTTCAAACGTGGGCGTCGGTCAACTCCGTTGCTGATGCTTCCCCACCGCTCTCCCTAGTTCTTTCATAGAGTAAAGAATTATTACATCTTTAGTCTATGGTTCTTTCTTGGGGGCGGCTTCCGTCTTTTCCTCTCTTCGCTCCCGCCGGGTCACCGCCGCTTTTCATCGTTGGCGCATCCTGTCCCCGGAGTCTCCAGGGCCTCCGGAGGGATGGGGGTGGGGGTTCCCGCCCGCGCTAGACGACATTTGGTCGCACAATGCCAACCAAGCGCGGTTGTGTATTTGCGCGGCGGCGGCGGCGGTGAGACGAAGCCGCGCTGCATTCACAAGAATTGTGCCTACCCTTTTCACCGGGGCGTGCCGGGTCTCATTCAGCGCTCGCCCGCGAGCGAGTTTTAAGTAAACGCTTCGCTGAAAGCGAGCGCTCGGTCGGCCCTTTGGTGGGGCCGGTTCCCGAAGGCGAGGCAGGTGCTCGGGAAACCCCTGCCTGGCCGCTTCGTGCAGTTTTACACGTACAAATAACCCACAGAAGATACATTATTACTAGATTTTAGGACAAATACCTATTTAGTTCATGTAGGAGATTGTGTAAAAGAATTGCAGATGTTTATGAACCATGAGAAAATATATCTACTGAAAGCATCAAATAGTGCATTAAAGTCCTGAAAAGGGCGGTTGAGGCATATTTTAATATTCGCCCCCCTAAAACTGCCTAGAATAAGTAATTTGGAAGTATTGTGATATTTTAATTACTCTTTTTTTAAATTTGTTATACCAAAACACAAATACGTACTTTTCCAAATGTCCCGAAATATGAATTTTCCATGATCGACTAGGCAATCGAGAACGCACTGAAATCTCTTACCCAACAAATGGCACTGCAGCGCCTCTGACCGGGAGGTCCTAGTTTCGAGTCCTGACGGCGGCAGGATTTTCGAGCTTTTCAGCTAGGTCGAATTCAGTCGCTGACTGGAGGAGAATTCTAGTGGCCGGCTGCTCTGATCGGTAGTTTTCCGTGGTTTCTCCGATCAACACCAGGCGAATGCCGGTTCAGTACCCTAACAAATGGGCCACGAACCGCGCGCGATCTTTCCTTCCTCTTCCTTGTCCTGGCCTATCCTATCCCCTTACACGAACATACACTACACATATTCCGGGAGACCGGTCGCGAGCTTAGAGCTTGTCCCGGCTGGGGCGGTGCCTTGCTGGTGGGAGAGTCCTGGTTAGGGAGAAACCCCGTTAGCCGACGGTAGGTCGGCGCCAGATCTCGCCATCCAGCGGGGGAAGATCACCGCCATCTCCCGAAGAAAAAACATGCACTGGACTTACGGGACTAATGACCTAAGCTGTTGACGTGCCCGGAATCACTAAACAACCAACATATGGAGCTCTGCAAGTCAGTGTAAAGAGGATGTTTCAGGCTCGTCTCCGATCAGCGCGCAGTTCTTAGGCAATTGCAACCATTCGCGGTGCTGCTGCGCTGTTGGCAGATTGAGAATGAAATGTGTGAAAGAATCAATGAAATGAAAGTTAATTAAATATTACGCGTGTGGCCACTTTCATACATGTAATAAAAATATTTTAAAAAGATTTTCTTGAAGAATAAAAAGTGCCTAATTTAAACCTTTTGTGGTCAATTTTAGATGCCAGAAACATACCTTTTTTCATGTCTAATTGTTTATTTTTGTTTTTTTAATTGGTTATTTAAGGTCACATCAACATCTAGATTATTAGCGACCACTATTGGAGTGAACGGTATGATAACTATGAAGATGACAAGGGGTGAAAGGATGAACACAAATACAAACATGTCCGAGGCGGGACTTAAACCCCCGACCCTTCCTTCCGAGATCACTACGATACTACTGCCTTACCGATCTCGGCCACTGGGCCGACTAATTTTTTTTTTAAATACTTGATATAATATTTTTTTTACCTACTTTACGTGTCTAAACTATCATTTTTATGCCTAAAATTCCGTGGTCGAATTTATTGCAGTTTTATTATAGGTGATACTGCTAAAAAAATTACTGTGAATTTGTGGGTTACAAATTAAGGCATTAGTACAAACTTGTAAATGAAGGAAGAAAAGAACAAACCGAAATACTGAAAAATATAATTTATATGATGTAGCAGTTGAGTACTTTATTTCATGGAGTTTATTTGAATGGTGGAAGAGAATCACATGCATTCCGATTTCTGCGATCAAAATAATTGACGTGTTTTGAGGAAAAACGTGTGGGATTCGTTTGAGTTCACGAGAATACTCGATCTCCATTTGCCAGCTAACACTTTATGAAAAATTCTCGTAATATAAATTGGTCGTGATATATATACAACAGTGAATTGTTCGGAAATTTGTTACTTGGTTTATTAATAAGATACTCATAGAAAGCAATATGTATGTATTGTTGCATTGTTATTTCATGTAGATAATTAAAAGTTAACCGTTACATTTTTCGCAGTACTCGACCATAATCATACTTTTTCACAATACTCTATTTCCACATAATACCCAAATTGAAAAGCAAAACATTCCGTGTTTATATTTCGTAGTGAACAACATTAAAATGCATCTTGAGTAACATTACATTCGCACACTTAGATTTGAGATATCCTTGAATTAAAAAGTACTAGCACTAGTTATTCAATACAAATTTTATGATACCACAGAGGTCATAGAAATACCTCAATCCATTGTATATCGTATTTTAAAATTAAAATTCACAAAGAAGTAAAATTAGTTCAAAGAAATAAAAATGCGAAGTTATTTTAAGAATTAATCAATTCCTACAATAAAATGTTTGTCGCGAATAATGTACATTATTGTGTGGGGTGGTTGCTAATTGATCAATTGAAGGAGGGATTGATTAATTATTAATTTAATGACTGTAATATACATCTTAATGTCTATAAGATCGCGAATTATCGTGTATACGAGATTAACCGTATGTCTATCAATGCCGGTCAAACTCACTGACATAATAATAATTTGGCGCTTCAAAACGTGTTTTCCAGTTTTAAGAGGTTCAATTAATTTTTTTATTTTATCGTATGATAAATATCCCTGCTACTATTATTCCTACTACTACCAATAGTGGCGATAACGATAATAAAGTAATTGAAATATCAAAAATCTTCTATATTTTTGTGAATGAATTTTTCAAAATTAAGCTTCAAAATTTACCCCTCTAAGCAGCGGCCTATCTTACCTGTGCGTAAATCCACCTCTGTTTGTTATTTTCCTGTGTGTTGTAAATTTGGGTTATTAGTAATGCTCCCCAAGCTTGTAGATGGTAGAAAAATATTTAGTGTTAATAATTAATTTACAGTTAATTCTCATGTCACTTTCGTCAATCATCGTCAGACAGCAAACAGATTGGCTTCAAATGAATCCGCCACACACTTGTTTTCTTAACGAAGAAGTCAGTGAATTCGGAAATGTTGCAGTTAATTAACAATTAATCATTGA
Source organism: Teleogryllus occipitalis (assembly GCA_011170035.1). NCBI lineage: Eukaryota > Metazoa > Arthropoda > Insecta > Orthoptera > Gryllidae > Teleogryllus > Teleogryllus occipitalis. The sequence continues at coordinate 81,254 of BLKR01001933.1, forward strand.
TCACAGTTTATCCTGTTATTCTGAAATAGCTGTTCTAGCTTAACACAACTAATTTGCGATCAATATACTGCAACTGAAACAATTTAAATCGATTATTTTACAGAATCGTAAACAGAAAATCCAGTATGTATTCCTGTTAGCGAGAAATTCCGATTTTTTTCACATACAGTGTCTTGATGTTCTCCCATGACTGCTAATGTATGTAATAAAAGCTTGTTATTTTGGACCACAAACCGATGACTGGTAACATCACGTTTAACTGTTGAAGAAACTGGAGGGCCTCCTTCGTCTACTCGGCGATATTTGTAAGCTTATTGTAAGCTTTGGGAATATTTATTTTAAGAAATGAAAAGATAAATTCGAAATGTACCCTGCATCCGTGTTATTGTTGTGTTTTTTTATTGTTTTTACCGTGAACACTCGATTATTAACCCTTCCGGGCATATAAGGTACAGGTGGAGAAGAAAACTACGTTTAAAAGAACTCATGCGTAAATTTGTTCATTGTAAACTATTTTCCGAAATACAAATGACTTTCAATCTTTCGAGTACTTTGTGTGTTCCTCTATGCAACAAGGGGAACGTATATGGTGCTTGGGAAATTTAATGATATTTTTAATTTCTATTTTTTTGCTACTGTTTACACAGTGTAGAGAAAGTATTGTAATGCTGAGAGGAAGACGGCGAATATTCGACAGAAAAACTCCTTAATACCGAAAAATTATAGACGGCAAAATGTCTCTCTGACCTTCCGTCTGTGTTCGACGCGAGCGCATACACTGTTCAGCGGATTTTCTGCGAAATTGATATTCCCCAATTGATTTGGCGGATGTCGCAGCCCCTTGAATTTGAAATTGATATTTTAATTATGGGGGTACTAGACATGAAGCTTCGAAAATATTTTCGAAAAAAGGGTCCATTTTTTAAAATTTTGTTAACGGGTAGCGTAACGACCGCTTAAGATAATGTTGTAGGTGGAAAAACGAAATGCTGCAGAACCTGACAACAGCTTTTCTCAATATATTAGAAGATATCAACCTCACCAGCAACATTATTAACAAAGAACCAGTATTAAGAAGCAGCCCAGCTAATTAAGCAATTGTTGTGGAGCCCACCCGGCGGAATCTGTGTGTGACCCCGGTAATTAGATGGGGGGGGGGTGAGCGAGGCTTCATTGGCGTCACAGCGCCCTGCTGCCAAGGTGGCGACGCGACGCCTCGCCCTGCGCTAAAAGTATCGCGGACCCACGGCGTGCAGGGCAACAAGGCCGCACTTGCAAATCTACATGTTCCACTCTGACTATAAAAATGCCCCGCAGGGGCGAGGATCACGATGGTGTAGGTTGTCGTGATCTCTGGTGGAGTGTCGTAGACGACCACCCGGACCCTGAGTCTCGCGGCGCCGCTCACGTCGTTAGCCTGAAGGTGTAGGCAGAAAGAAAGCGATGCTAAGCTCCTGGTAGTCGGGTTCGCCCGGTTACTCACCAGTTGGGTCTGTGGCGCGTCGACCGTTCGGCAGGATCGGGCGAAGGATGCTCTTCGGAGTACTCCGGATCCCACTTTAAAATCCGACGGGAACCTAGTTACCACCCGTCAGGTTGCCCAGGTTCCGGCGTTACCCACGTCGATAGCTGGCGGTAAGCAATGAGGAGGCGTTTGGGGTCTCCGAGCCGCCTGGACCTTAGTTCACCTGGCTCCCCAGTTGGGCTCTCGGCTTTGTCGTGGCAGTGGCCCGATACTCTGGACAAAAAGGAAGTAACTTGTTTCTGGCGCATGTGAGTGGCGTATTGTTTTGACTTCGGTACTAGCCTAGATAGCTAGTAGCTCTGAGCTGGTAGGGCGGTACGACCCAGGCATTGTACGGGAAGGCTACCGTGAGGGTCAACTGTGTTTCTGGACCCAGCGTACTTGTGCGCCTGTGGGGGGTGAAGATAAGAGGCTAGCGCTTTGGTGTCCACGACGGGGCTAATCCCCCTGGTAAGACGCAAGTGTGTGATAGGCACACGGTAGACATACACTGCCCCTAAAAATGTTCCAAGGAAATAAATTGAGAGATGATATGTGAATTATAAAGAAAAGGATGTGAAATTTACCCTGAAATTAAGTCGTTTGTGGTAAATGTATAACTAAACATATTTTTATCAAGAAATTAATATTTATGTCAACTCAGTGCAGATTTTAAAAAAAAGTGTTTATGAGTGAAGAGGAACTTTAATTCATTCATTCTATTCTTCAGTGATTCATAGCCACCGTTTTCTAACTTTTTTAAGGAGATTGAAATAAAGGGCAGCATAGAGGGCGCAGTGCTTAGCTGTCAGATACCATGTAAGTGCATTCCATTCAAAATATACATTCCAAATTATTGTAGTTGCGTTTCACTCTTTAGGCGAACACACTGCATTTATTAATCTGTTAGAAAACTGCCAGTTGAGGTAAATTGAGAAATGTTACTATTGTTATGTTTAGTAGTTTCAATAATATGCATAAATAGTTCTATACATAATTGTTGATAAAGATGTAAATTGAAAGTGACTTCTGTTGATTACATACGTGTGGCAGAGAATGCTTATACATAACTTGATAAAGATGTAAATTGAGAATGACTTCCGTTGATTACATATGTGTGGCAAAGAATGCTTATACATAACTTGATAAAGATGTAAATTGAGAATGACGTCCATTGATTACATACGTGTGGCAGAGAATGATTTTAATTTGAAATGAGAGAGCGGGAACATTTTTTGAGCCGAAGGGTATTGCATCTTACGGTGGGGTGTATAATATACACAATCTCCCAACGCCCGGCAAGGGTTTAGAGACGCGTTGTTTAGATGAAGACATTTTTAGTATGATCCAACACTAACGCCGATAGCAGCAATTGTTTAGGCAATGACTTGCGGCTCTAGCGTGCCAGTAATTGAGAGGTTGCGTGTTCGATCCCTGCTTGACGCCTACAGTATCGACAGCGTATAAGCGACTCTGACAGTTCTCTCGCCACGTGCTGTGGTACGTCATGTGACCTCCTTTGAAGCAATTAGGTTGCGAGGGTTTGTTTACTTTCTCACAGTCAGTGTTCAGCGTTGCCGTTCATCAGGCTCGCACGCTAGCCACTCAGCTAGCCACATTGAGAAGCAGTTTGAAAGTGTAGAACTTTTTTTTGTGTCTTTATCGTTGTTCACAGTTTTTTGAAGGAAGAATTAACTATCCTTTACGCGCCACTTTTGAAACGAAATGAAATTAATTCCCGGGGGCAGTTTTGCCTATCTTAATCCGCTACCCCCTTTATATATAAATTAATATCGAAAATAGTACTTGCATAGAAAAGATGAATATGTTTTACTCAATGTAAAAAAAAACCTTCAATAATATTTTGATTATCTTATAATATTTGTTACGTCGTCTTCGACGCAACGCGTCTCTAACCGTTGTTGGTTGTTGAGCGCTTTGCCTGGAGTAATCCTCCGTTACTAATGGATAGTAATTACTATATCTTAGTCAAGCCTCGTCACGTCGCAGTCAGTCAGTGCCTTTTATCCCTTCGGCCAGGGTCTCAACACCGTTAGATTCCGGGCAACCTAGCCGGTCACCCAACCAGGAACCCGCGAGTCTCGAATTCTCTTAACCTCCGTGACTTCACGGAGCGTAATAAACGAATTCGGCTAGCGATGCCCGCTGTTAATTTTAGTTGTTGATTTTATAGGTATCAATCAACAACAGGAATGTTGAAGATTTAGAGGAGGCAGTGAAACTGAAGATCTTGTGTAGTAGGCTATGAACACTTTTATGACAATATTTTGCATTGGCCAAGCAGAGTTGATAGTGGCGGTGATGTTGCTGAAAACGAGTAACGAGTCTTATTTCTAAAGAATAATGTGTCAGAAATTTCGGGTTCTCTAAAATCATATCGTCTCATGTGATACATAATGTATAGTAACATTAATGATTACATTACAAATAATAACGCTTTATAAAAGTTGATATTACAAATAAAACAAGTTAGTTCTGATCTTTTATTGTAGAAACCCGTCAAGTGCACGACTTTAACTTAAAAAAATGTGTTCAGTAAAAAAAAATGTATATAGACTGTTCATTTACTAACTGCTTTAATATTTTAAAAAAATTGAAATCAGAAAAAGAAACTTGCATTGCTAAGACACTTTTTCTTACTTTTCTAGAAATAAATTTCGTGTTTGAACGATTTCTGAAATAAACGATACAATTGGGTAGAAAACGCGGTTCAATTACGTAGAATAAATCAGATGTGTACTCTTAAGCCAATGTTTGTGCAAGCTCTCGATGCGCGGAGGGAAAGTGACACATATCTTCAGAGACAACAATCCTTGCATCAGAAAGAGCTTTAGGTATTCCACTCCACCTTCGCGTAATTTACCAAGCTACTTTGTTCGTATTCTTTCAGAAATTTCACCTTACTAGGTAATTTTGTGTATGTAAACCTAGACGCGCCATTTCTTTCTAGTACCAAGCAATGAAACTCTTTTAGTGGGAAGCCGAGGAACTCATTTGAGCCATTGAGAGCAAAAGTGATGAAGTAAAAAGATCATACTTTCCGGGAAATGACGTGTAAACGAAAAACACTGTAAAATTATCATGCGTAGAAATAAATGACCTATACTGTTATGAACGTGTTAAGAAGATATTCGTTTAAGTTACTGCAGATACTTTGACCTGAAACATTGCTTATTCTTTAATTAATTAACTAATTTGTTAACTTACACCACTTTTTCACACACAGTTTCCGAAAACTATGACCAACATTGAAATAATTGGCAAGCATTATTTGCGTCTGCGATAGTAATGTAAAGGAAAAATAGAGTGAAAGTAATGCAAAATATAAAAGAACAAAGTACACAATGTATTTACAATGTATATGTTTTGATATTTCATACAATGTAAATTATAATTCGTTAATATGGAGAAAATAAAATAGAAGCGTATTTACGATTACTACAAGTTTTATATTAAGCCACTACGAATGAACATTTTGGTGAAGTTTATTCAGGAGTGCTCCCTTTGTTGACAAATTAGTTGGATCAGCAGGGTCCTTACCATATTGAACTTATTCTAATTGTCCCATATCTTCAACTTTGAATATTTTTAGCGAGTTGAAGTAATTGTGGTGAACTGGAGGTATGTATTGTAGAAGTTCAATCAGTCTTTTTTGCTACAGTTAGTTTCTTCTCTAAGGAACCGCATCCACTGTGTTGCAGCCAATTTACTTTGTCTTCTGCATTATTAATCATTCTCACAATTGCTTTTCAAGCTACAAAGTAGTCTTAAAATCTGCTTGGGTCATTTCACGTACTGTTCTTTCGAGCTGAACGGATGATATTATGTCAGTCAGAGGGAACCATGAATTTAATGTTTGCCAGCTTGCTTTATGTTTTCATATTTGGAGTAATTTTTCATTAATGAGTGCCCTGATACAAACAATATGGTCAATAATAGTTAAATTATTGGTTTTGCCAAGATTTGCATCGAATTTTCATTCAAGTGAGAGAAATTTTGAAGTTGAGAACTTGCACGTATCACTAAAGCGATTAAATGTTTTTTCCGAGATGTTTTTTCTGTAATGGATACAGTTAAACACGAAGCTAGTTTTTGAGAGCCCGTGGAAACTGCTGTTTCGTCCCACCTGTGATCACCTCAATTGCAGGCAGCGGTATGAGCAGTTTGTTGGGTACGTCTGCATTGTGCTGGCCTCTAGCGAAGAAATATTGAAGTGTGACTCAAGCGATTGTAGCCCGTGATGGCACAATGTTAAAACCACCTACCAATGTACCTAACTCTATTCTTCCAAATTTGACTTACACCACTTTCGCTGTCAATGACTCAATTATCTTGTGCTCAAACTCCGCTTTTTCCCTCCAAATGGTGTCATTTGTGAGAGAATACGTGTAACCTTTTGAACGCCCCATGTACTACATTAATTGATACAAATAATGCCAAAACGCATGTGAAAGTATAAAAACCGTTTATCGGATTCGATTAGAAATTAAAAGTGAAGCTATGTACATTGCAGGTAAACGGAGAGCCGCAAATAACCGAATATCAAACAGCAAACATTATTATTTTTATCTTGCTCTCAGTTGGACATACAATAGATTTACAAAGAATAATTCATATAAATTCAAGATTTTGAAGTGTAGGGTTTTTTAACTTATTTAAGGTCGTTTTCAACTGCTAAGGTCAAACAGCGACCACTGTAAGTAGTATGAGTTCTGTAACTTTTATTGATGAGGTGAGAAAATAAAATTTTTCTCCTCCATACGTCACATACAGTTTTTGACTAAATAAATAAATAAAATACACTTCGGGGATAATGGTAACGGTAGCTAATCTCGCATACTCGTATACAGACACACACAAACATCTATGCCCCGGGCGGGCTTCGAAATCACGACGTTTCAGACACGAAGTGTAGTGTGCTTTAATTGTGGCAACATAAATAAAGGATTTTCATGCGAGCATTCTTGTATTTGCAAAGTGTCAAAATAATAGTATCACCGCTCCGAGCAGAAGCTGGCTTTGAAAAGTGAATGCGAATCTTTGCAACACGTTCCTCAACGACCATGCTCTCGCCCAAACGATTTGGCGGAAATGAGAGTGGAAATAACTGCGGACGTGACTGAACCGAGTATATCTCGCGCTGGACCGGGAATTTCTCCGGTGGCACTGATGCGGGCAAATGGACGCGAGGTCGTCCTTCGCGGCGGGCGTAGGCTCCGGCGTGCTGGCCAGCCCGTGCGCTCAATTGCACGCACCAGCGGCCGTCCGCGACAGCTGTCACTGCCGCCCGACGCCTCCCCACGCGCCGCCACCGCCACCGCCCCTGCTTCCATCGCCAACGCCACCGCCACCGCTTCCACAATCGCCTCCTCTCCGCCTGCGACCCCATACCCGCGTGAAATTTGGCGTTTTCATGCGTATGTCTCCAGGAGAGGTGGCTCAGTGCGTCAGAAGATTCACTGCAGTGCCTCTGACCGGGAGGTTCGAGTCCTGACGGCGCGGCGGCAGGATTTTCGACATTAGCTTTTCAGCTAGGTCGAATTCAGTCGTTGTCTGGATGAGAATTCTAGAGGCCGGCTGCTCTGATCGGTAGTTTTCCGTGGTTTCTCCGATCAACACCAGGCGAATGCCGGAGCAGTACCCTACCAAACGGGCCACGGATCGCATGCGATCTTTCCTTCCACTTCCTTGTCCTCTCCTCTCCCCTTACACACACACTTACACTAACATGCACTACACTACCACATATTCCGGGAGACAGGTCTGGAGCTTAGAGCTTGTCCCGGTTTGGGCGGTGCCCCGCTGGTGGGAGAGTCCTGGTTAGGGGGAAACCCCACTAGCCGACGGTAGGTCGGTGCCTGAACTCGCCATCCAGCGGGGGAAGATCACCGCAATCTCCCGAGAAAATAACACGCACTACACTAACGGGACTAACGACCAAAGCAGTTGACGCGCCCGAAAACACGAAAAAATCAATCAATCAATGAAGCCAGCGGCCGTCCGCGACAGCTATCGCTGCCGTCCCCACGCCTCCCCACGCTACGCCGCTGCCACCGCCCCTGCTTCTATCGCCAACGCCACCGTCACCGCTTCCACCATCGCCTCCTCTCCGCCTGCCACCCCATACCCGCGTGAAATTTGGCGTTTTCATGCGTATGGCACCGGGAGAGGTGGCTCAGGGCGTCAGCTGTTCTCTAACCGGAAGGTCCTAGGTTCGAGTCTCGAGGGCGGTAGGATTTTCGACACTAGGTTTTCAGCTGGATCGAATTCAGGGGCCGCCCTGCTAGCTCAGAGCTTCTAGCTATCCAGGGTAGTACCGGAGTCACGACAATGCGCCACTCACATGTGCCGGGAATAAGTTCTCTTCGCTTTTCGTAGATTATCGGGCCACTGACACGAATCCAAGAGCCCAACTGGGGGCCATCTGCATTAAGGTCCAGGAGGCTCGGAGCCCCCATCCCGTCTCCCCAATGCTTACTGCCAGCTAATATAATAATAATAATAATAATAATAATAATAATAATAATAATAATAATAATAAATAATAAATAATCATTTTTATGTAAAACAGCTATGCAAAAACAATTTTCTGTTTATAAAATAAAAAGACCAAATATAGTATGGCAAAGTTTAAATCTACAGACAGAAACGAAAATGATAATTTTAAGAAATCCGTTTCCCCCTGAGGAAGGTCTCCGAAATGTTGCTACCTGTGCCTAGGGAGGAGCGTCTTCCAGCCAAGTAGTTAATTTACTACGTTATGTTAGACATATCAAAACCAAGTTGTGAAATGTTTGACTGCGAAATCCTTCAGAAAAAGGTAGAAATTGAGAAAGTGTGGCCGCCACACGTCGTAGGGTTGAAACTTACAAGAGAAAGAAATATAATTAATAATAATATAATAATCATTTCCGAAACGTCGCTAATATGTGTCTATATTTCAGTATATTACAATCATAGTGCATTTTTATGTAGAAAAGCTATGCAAAAACAATTTTCTGTCTATAAAATAAAAAAGACCAAATATAGTATGGCAAAATTTAAATCTACAGACAAAAGAAAGTAATAATTTGAAGATGTCCATTTCCCCTTGAAGGAGATCTCCGAAAAGTTGCTACCTATGCCTAGGGAGCGGCGTCTTCCAGCCAAGTAGTTAATTTACTACGTTATATTAGACATATCAAAACCAAGTTGTGAAATGTTTGACTGCAAAATCCTTCAGAAAAAGGTATACATTGAGAGAGCGTGGCCGCCACACGTCGTAGGGTTGAAACTTATAAGAAAAAGATGTATACAGTTTGTATGGTAAAGATGTGTTTGCAAGTTAACGTCACATTCAGTTAATGTTTTCAGCATTATCGGTGATCTGTTAGAAAAAAAATAAGAAAATCCACCAAAAGCGTGAAAGTTTGTTTCATTTCTCAGCTTCTGTTCTATGAGATTTTCACCATTGTACGTGAGTGCGCATTATTTATTTAACGTATTTGATTTAAATACACAAATGTAACAAAATTGCACAAAAAGATGTGATAAAGGAAATCCTTCAAATCACAACTTTTTTGGGTTGCCTCCGGCGCGTAATTTAATCAGAAAATAGTACGTGTTGCACGTTTCACCGCGCTCCTATTATGCCAATTACTTTTTTAAAAAATTGAATGTTTGTGTGAAATGTAATTCGGCACAGAAGGCATAACAACATCGATACATGGTACATAACGATATCGCACGGTAATGCTTGCGTGGATGAACGACGATAAGACTTTGAGGTCCACCGAAATTTTACCTTACTATTTGAAAATATTACCATTGGTAACAAAGGAAATTTTATATTCCCATAATGGAATCATATAAAAACAAAATCCAAATTAATTTATTTATTGTTTCATATTTTTTCTTAACGGCCTTGGCGCATAGTTTATTCAAGAATTTTTAATACTTTGAAAGTCTCTGGAGAGATATTGTAAGTGAGGAAGGGGCAGAACAGAGTAGAAGGTCGTAGAATCTTTCATCGCACACTCGGGGTAAATTTGAAAATAAAATTCAGTTTGTGATGTAGATTGCTGTGGGTTCCATAAAAAGATCGTGATAGCGAGCTAGGAGTGGACAAAGAAGGTTGAAACTGGCGGAGTTAATTTTCATCGAAGGGAGTTTCGAAGATTACCCCACGAATGATTCCAAGATTTTTAGAATCTTTGTGTAATTTCTTCTTTTGGGGAATTCGCCATTTTGCCATACGAAACAGGTAAATATTTCACTTTACAGTGATTTACTTTACAGTAAAAGTCATGGGATAGCAATATTCAAAAATATAGATGGCTGTAGTATCGCGTACAAAAAGCATAAAAGAGCAGTGCACTGGGAGAGCTTTCATTTGTACTCAAGTGATTCATGTGAAAAGGTTTCTGACGTGATGATGGCCGCACGTCGGAAATTCACACACTTTAAACGCGGAATGGTAGTTGGAACTAGAAGCATAGGACTTTCCACTTCGGAAATCGTTAAGAAATTCGATATTCCGAGATCCACAGTGTCGAGAGTGTGTAGAGAATTCCTTTTTCAGGTATAACCTCTCACTATGGACAACACGGTGGCCCACACCCTTCACTTAATGACCGGGAGCATGCGAAGAGTTGTCAGTATTCGCAGACAAGCAACACTGCGTGAAATACCGGCAGATCAATAGGGGATGTACGATGAACATATAGGTTAGGGCTGTGCGACGAAATTTGACTTTAATTGGCAATGGCAGCGGAAGTCCACCTTCGCTAGCAGCACAATATCACCTGTAGTGCCTCTTCTGAGCTCACGACCATATCGAGTGGATCCTAGACGTCTGAAAAATCGTGGCTTGGTCACATGAGTCCCGATTTCAGTTGGTAAGAGCTGGCGGTAGGGTTCGAATGTGGAGCAGACCCCATGAAGACATAAACCCAAGTTGTCAACAAGACACTATGCTCTATAATACTGTGGGCTGTTTTACATGGAATTGACGGGGTATTCTGGTCTAACTGCACCGATTATTGATTGGAAATGGTTATGTTCAGCTACTTGGAGACCATTTGCAATCATTCATGGATTTCATGTTCCCGTACAGCGAAGGTTTTTTTATGGATGACTATGCACTTTGTCACCGTGTCACATTTGTTCGCGATTGGTTTGAAGAAAATTCTGAACAATTCGAGCGAATGATTTGACCACTGAAAGCGTCCGAAATGAATCCCATCGAACATTTATGGAATCTAATCGAAAGAGCAGTTCGTGCACAAAATCCTGTTCTGGCAACACTTCCACAATTATGGACGACTGTAGCGGCAGCATGGCTCAATATTTCTGCAGGGGACTTCCAACAACTTGTTGAGGCCATGCCACGTCGAATTGCGACACTTCGGCGAGCAAAAGGATGTCCGGCTCGATATTAGTGAGAGTGGAGCTAGTATGACGGTGTTTCTTAACACACTTTTCGTAACACTGTCTCTCGAAGAGACATCTAAACTGATTACTAATCTCTTTTCACAATTCTCGGTATTGGCCGACTAGATATTTATTCACAACTTAATGGTTCAATAATCCCAACACTCCTATTGAGCAAGTCTTCGTAGTCTCGTGCACAAAATGTTTGAGCCATGTACACAATTTCAGTTGAGTATCCTTACACTCACTTATCTTACCTACTGCATATATTGGGTATATTATATTACATCTCTTTTTATAAATGAACTATTTTTTTGGTGATGGAATAAAATGCAAGCTCTTCCATACACAACAGAGAGGAAAGAGTTGTTTTTTTCCTTTTGATAAAAGTAGCCGATTGTTGGAAAATTTTGTCAAGAATTTGCAGTGCGCGCTCAAGAAAAATTATTTTTGAATATATTGTCTTGATGTTGGAAAAATGGTAGTCAATCCATCCAATTGATCGTTTTATTCTGCAAAACATGCTATCCACATGCGCCTCAAATACGCGACAAGTGAAGTGATGACTTCTGGAACAATATTCTATGTGAGTCCAAGTTGAAAGCTTTTGGAAAATTGAATATCGCAAATGACTAACCCTCATCTTCCCATCTACTTACTCACAAGGGTTTTTTTAAGAAGTAGAGTAAAATATTGATTATTATTTGTTGTGTTGCATGTTTCCTTGGTACAGTTGAAGCAATTTTGAATATTTTTGGAATAACAAAGAAAACTTCTTCAAATATACTTGCACTTAATTTTCTACTTTTATCTATTTATCTAATAATCATGAATAAGTTTGAAAGTTATTTGGTATTTCATTTCGTCAGTCATCGGATTATAAATATTGTGACGCCGAGCCCAGGTGTGGGCTGTCACCACTGTTGTTGGTATGGGAGGCCGCGCGCCTGCGAGGGCGCGGTTCGTGGTTCCCCCCATCCCCAGGCGGCAGTATCGGCCGTAGTGGAGGGGCAGTGAAAGGGGGAAAGGAAAGTGGGGTAAGAAAGGAGGGGAGTGAAGTATGGTTGGGGTCGACCAGAGGTGTGTCGCTAGACAGTTGGATGTGAACGGTAGGAAAAGTCGGGGTGGAGTGAAGGCAGTGAGAGATGAGATACTGCAGTTTCTCTGTGTTAGTGCAATATTTTATTGGAGATTGTCCAATATCACAGATTGTGATACAAATAGTGGAGTGGAAGGACAGTTACACAGCTATTTCTAAGGTTATAATGTTTCAGCAAAAAGTGTATTTATGAATTTCTTCTGATTGTAATTTGTATGATGTGATTTCATGGCATGTAGGATCAGATTTTGACAGGATTGCTATGTGACCCTGCAGGGTAAGGAAGGCATAATGTTGCAATGATTACTTGTACGGCAATGAACTAGTATTATCATTTAAGAGTTTGGGGAATGATACTCCAAAGTGTCTTGAAACTTATTTTTTTTATAATTTTTGTAAAAATGGTACAGAATGTTTATTTCATTGCTTACATTTAATTGCTTACACTTCTGTTGTTGGGTGTTGATCAAATTTGGGTGTAAATTTTTTATTGAAAATAAGGGAATTGTAATAAATAATGTAAAATTCTGAAGTGTTTGGTGCAAATGCTCATAATTGTTGTACAGATTATATGGAAGGATAATGTTTATTCCAAATGACTGAGTTATTTATTCAAATTAAATAATTTGATTTTCGTTTTTTAAAAAAGCTGGTTGTCTATAATCCTCAGAATTGTTTTAGGAATATTACTTCTGTATTGTTGATCTTCATTTCGGGAAGCGTGGGAGCAACCAGGTCAAGAACTCCGCCCCCCCCCGGTCCCCGACGTCCGTTACAGGAGGTATCAAAAAATATCTTGCAAACCTTGAAGTACGGCCCTCCGCCCGGCGGACGCCACGTCGCCTCGCGCGCACCCCGTTACGTCACAATATATTATTGTTAAGAAATGAAAATATAAATTTGTTCAAGTTGTATCAACTCAGGAAGTAGTATCCGCCACAGGAAGAGGTAATTGAGATAATTGAAAGAGATAGTAGGTTTGGTTGCTATGGACGCAAGTTTGTTAGTGACTGGCGGGGGTTCGTAAAAAATGGATTCCTGAATATAGGTCGAGATATTTTAAGTGATATTCTGGTTTAAATACCCTAATAGTAGTGTCTTCAAGAGATTAGAAGATTGACAAAACCTTGGGGATGGTATTTAAGAACATTAATCAGTGTCTCTAGAATACGGAACAAGGTAACCGCGGCAGCAGAGCAGGTAATGTTTTGCCGATTGAATGTGGTACCCTGAATTCACGAGCAATATATTTTTCATGTTGTATCTTAGTGTTCTTATTTAAAATTATCCCAAGAGGCGAAATACTAGCGACGTTGGGTAAGTGAAAAACAGCTGCAGCTGAATTTATTGGAGATACCAACGATCGCGGGCATTTGTGAGTGCGTAGGGCCTACGGTGTTACGGGACATAAGTCACGAAATATGTAACAATTTTCGTTTTTGAATGATGAATATTAGACATACGTTGCATTAGCTCGATATAATTTAACTATTACAATAATTGATATTCATGGTTTCAATAATACAATATATACAATACATAGATATTTTTATTTATTTAGTCAAAAACTGTATGTGACGTGTGGGGGAGAAAATCATCTGCGCACGCTTTCTTGAGTTTCAGAATCCCTTCCCAATTATTTAACCATTAATAGTTGAAAGATGAAATAATAATAATAATAATAATAATAATAATAATAATAATAATAATAATAATAATAATAATAATAATAAATTTAAAAAAGCGAGAGATTAACATTTCAAAAACTAGATATTTTCGTTGCCGAATTGTAGAAAATTTATTTTTAACGGTAAACGAAAGAATTGATTTTTCTGTATTGTTAACAAAATAGAAACTCACCCTTAGCTCTACTACCACTACAAGCAAAAGGAGAGCTCAACAAAACGTGCGCATAGTGAAGCTAGATTTACGTCCAGAAGCAATCAAGGGGCCCTCTCAGCATTGGCTCAATGGATCAGGGAAACTGGACGAAAATCCGATGGAGATGGGGGTCATTGACCCGGAAGGTGAAGTACATCACTTGTTACAGGCATTTTAAAAAACTTTACAATGCAAATGTAAACTAATTCGTTGTACTATATCATTGTTTTGTTAAAGTAAACATTATTTTTCTTTTTGACGATCAGTATAGTCTCTAATTAAATAGAAACAGTTTTGCAGCAGAAAAGATTTTACTTTTAACTTAATTTTGTGTACCAATTTTAATTGTTTAATTTCAACTGGCAATGCGTTGTAAAGTAACGAACATGTATTGTATGTGGATTTCTTGTAGTGAGCTGTTGATACTGACACTTGATGAACATGATTTCTACGTCGAGTGTTGTAACTATAAATATCAGTATTACAGGAAAATATGTTCCCACCTATAAGTAAGTCAGTTTTGACAAATACTACAGATTTGTAAATAAATAGGCAAGGCAATGGTAAGATTCCAAGCTCAATGAAACGAGGCTTGCAGGAATCACATGGATGATATTTTTTCATTATTCGGATAATTTTCTTTTGCAATCTAAATGTCTGGGCACTAAAGGATGAGCTTCCCCAGAATATTATGCCATATCTCAGGCAGGAATGTGCATTTGCAAAATACACGCAACGAGCTGCATGAAGGCTGACAGAATTTGAAAGAATTCTGAATGTATCACATAATGAGCTTAATTTAGTGTTTAATTCTGTTATATGTACATTCCATTTGAGGTTTGATTGAATTGGGAGACCTAGAAATTTTGTTACTTTAACATCAGCTAATTGCATATTGTTCATTTTCAATGGAGCATACGATTGCCGATTTGAAACGCAAAATTGCATTGAGACAGTTTTTCTTTTGTTAACTATTAATTTTTTATTACAAAACCAATTTGAAACTTCTGAAATTGTACTATTTATTGTTTCTTTTTTGCAAAGAACATTCATGTCATCGGCAAACAGAACTGTTGTTCCATTTTTAAAAGATGAGGGCATATCGTTTACGTACAACAGAAAGAGGACAGGACCTAAGATCGAACCTTGTGGGACCCCAGGTTCAATTGGCAAAGAATTGGAAAGATAAGTAAATAATGTTCTTGCGTGCCAGTACGGTATTTCTACTCGAAATCGATGTTTAAGGTACGAGGTGATCCAATCTAGGGCAATACCACTAATTCCATAAGAAGGTAATTTTTAGAGCAAGATGTAATGGTTAATAACGTCAAAAGGTTTCGAAAGATCTAAAATTATCCCAATGGGTTCTTCATTTTGGTCCATTGATGAAGCAACATCTTTAAGGAAAGAAAAAAATGGCAGTTTCCGTAGATTTTGATTTTCTGAAACCGTGTTGTGAGTTTGAAAACGCTTCGTTTTTCCTGAGAAAAGTTTCCATTCGCGTATAGAAAAGCCTCTCTAATATTTTTGAGAAAACTGACAAAAGAGAAATTAGCAGGTAATTTTGAATTTCATTTGTGTTTCACATTTTAAAAAGTGGCTTAATTTTTGCTGTTTCGAAAATATCTGGAAATATTCCTGTGCACAAGGAAGCATTGAAAATATGAGTTAATGAGTGTATAATGGCAGGTGCACACGTTTTTAATAAATAATTCGGAAATTCATCTAAACCAGATGAATATTTATTTTTCAGTTTACTGACTATTCTGAGGATTTCGTTGGAAGAAGTTTCGTGAATAAACATCGTGCCGATTTTTTTTGAGAAGCATATGATGTTGAATTTTGTGGTTTTAGTCCCCTCGTGAGATCAACCGCAATTCTAGAAAAGTGTTGGTTGAAGATATTCGCAACTTTTTCTGGATTACTTGTTTCTCTTTCATTATCCTTTAAAACAACATTCTCTACGAAATGTCGTGATGACGTGGTCGTATTTTTTACGATATTCCACATTGTTTTAGTTTTGTTTCTAGCGTTCAAAATATCCTCATTATTTTTCATTATTTTTGCCTGAACTATTATTTTTCTTAAAATTCTTTTATATTCTCGAAAGTAGACGTGAAAACCGGGTGATACGTTATGATGTTTAGAAATAAAGTAGAGTGTATGTTTGTTTTTACACCATGTTCTAATTCCTTGTGTGATCCAAGTATTACTTTTTCGTGAAATGTTTAGTTTTCTCTTTTTAATAGGAAAGCACGCGTTAAAATGAAATGAAAGCTTTGAGAAAAATAAATTATATTTTTCATTTGTGTCAATAGCGTTATAAAAGCGGCAATAGCGTTATAAACTGCCTCCCATGGTTCCTTCAGCAGGTAGTCCGTAAATAATTTTATGTTAACTTTAGTAAATGCTCTGCACATGCGTGTTTTATTTATTGTGTCAGTATTCATGTTATTAGTAATAAGTTAATTAGTAATTATTTTGGGAACAATATGATCAGAACATGAACTGTGGACTAGGTTTGAACTATTAACTGTAAAAAACGTGTTTCTGGTCAAATGGAGACATCATAATGCAAAATAAACATTCATACCGGAATGCGCATTCTGTGGTGACTTTATACTGTTATTTTACTCTTAACTTAATTAGCAAGACTTGGTCTTCGACAGAATCTTCAAACTTTATTCCCCCTTTTTACTTTTCATATACGGCGACACACTGCCATCGTCCGTCGTCGACCAATTTTTTTGTACACAGCTCGTGTACCCAACTCCATCAAATCAGCCGCTACCAGTTCCTGAAGTCCACGAATCACCATCAAAGTCCCCGTTCAAAACTATTACGATGCACCTCGCACGAACTCATCAAGTTCCATAAAAATATTCGATCGTTTTCGCGTCCTAACGTACGCGAATTACTGTTTTTGCAATTTTGTCCACTAACTTGTTCGCAGATAATTTAAACTTCACTTCCATGACATTAAAATGTCTTCATCTAATTAACAGCGTTCCCCCATAAACTTTCACTAACTAATTACGCAAAAATTTTGAATTTCCTATCACTCTGATACGGGTCATGCGTACGCTGCGAGAGCTCAACTCACACTGAACTATCCTCTATTTGGCATTGTTGGTCCAGAAGCCGGAAACCTTTTATAGAACACCTGCCTATCACTGCAAAAACATATCGTAATATGTTCATTGTTCTACGTTTTACGGGCGTCTTGCGTCTCATTACTAGTTTCATAAATTGTCTAATCTTTAGTTAAGAAATGTCACATCGTTATATTTCTTTCCCTTTTTTTTCTTTCTTTAAAATAATTATTTTCGTGTTATTCATCCATGATGACGTCACTCCACTACGTCAGGCGGCGCGTCGTTTGTTTTTACTAATCCCTCACGTAATAAATCCAAATATTCAATTTATCTAGGTCCCGTGTTAATTTTCCCGTGCCGTGGCTAATTTTGTCATGATCCAAATATTATACTCTATAATTCCAGAAAGTTTGAAGTCATTTCATCAAGGCGTTCTCGAGATATTTATGAAAACTGGTTTCTTTCATACTTTTGCTATCACAACAATTTCTACGTTTCTAACCGTTTGCATGCAATTTGTACCGTTTCATGTATCTTCTTAACTCGCGGTTCGATTTTCCTGATTTTCGCTTTAGATTTTTCCTGAAATTCTGTTCTGACCATTGTTTATATTGCCCTTTCACACTTTTTGCGTTTTCCGCTAATTTCTGAAAATTATATGTCCGCGGCGTCGTCGTCTATTGTTTCTTCTGTTTAATGTCTATCTGATGAAATAAAATTTTGCTTTCGGGATCTGCGCGTTCTGGGGTTGTTGCAAATCATTACACTGTGCGTAACGTGCTACGGGGAGAAGTGTATTCTGAGCACCTTTTCAAAATTGTGATCCATACCCTAAGCCATACACTACTTGAATTTTTAATACAGAAAGAAAATTCTGAATTTTGAATTCAGAAAGAAATATATCCTGTAATGTAGATCATGACGTGGAAGATAAACTAGGAAAATTCAGAAATGTTTGTGAAACGATACATGAGTATCTGAGAAACCGAACACGAAAGGAGACACGGCTTAAGTTTTACAAGACAATTGCAGTCCCCACACTCACGTATACCAGCAAAACATGGGTGAACACGAAAAAGACCAAAAATAAAATAAAAAAGGCGGAAATGAAATTTCTCCGAAATACACTAGGGTATTCGCTACTCGACAAGAAACGGAATTCTGAAATAGATGTTTTAAAAGTCAAAAAAATCTATGAAATCATTCTCGAAAATAAGTTAAAATGATGTACCGTGGTACAAGCATGTATCGAAATTGCCAACGAACCGACTTCCATTCATTGCTATGAAGTAAAGAACAGAAGGAAGAAGGGGCATTGGGAGACCGAGAAGAAAAATGCCGGAAGTGGTCACATGACCTAAACCCTCTCGGGAAGAAGAAGAAGGAAGAAAACGAGCGTTTTTTGAAAGGATTATTATCAATTATCTGTGGGATTAGGCATAGTTATCAGTGGGACTGTACAACCGTGCAACCTAAGCAGGGTTGTACGTCACTGTGAAGTACAACTACTCTCCGGCGATGAAATAACCTCAAGTACTTGTTGTTTTACTTTCATAAAATCCCATTGAACGTCCCAAATTCATGTAGAACATGCGAACTTGAACATCCGCCGAGCCAATCAGTAAACCAATTGAAATTCCAAAGTTGGCTGCTGTATTTTTTTGCGCGGGCGACGGCAGTGCACTAATAGTTCCAAAGCGAAAGTTCGTCAAACGAGGAAGTTGTGTTTTTCATTAGGAGAGGAAAATCGTTAACTTGAACGAGGCAGAAAACCAGCTCAATTTGTCTCGTCCGCCCACGATCACTTGGTTAGCAACTAACATAAAAGTCTCGTGCGCAGTAAACAAAGCGAGTAAAACATGCGATGTGGGGACGACGGAAGAGAAGTTTGTGCGGCGCTGCGTTGGCGAAGGGCACTGCCCCAAGTGGCATAATGGACCGCCACCTCCACCTCTGACCTCGCGAGGCGTCGACGACCCCGACGCTGCCGGAGGAGGACGCGGAGATGGCGCATGGCGCCGGGAGGCAACGGCATTTATGCGCGACAAGATAGACGTACGTCGTATACGTATAGACGTACGTCGTATACGTATACGTATAGACATACGTCATACCTTCTAGTGATGCGACATCGACGTCGATGTTTTTATAGAAACATCAACGTTTTCAACATCAATATTTTGCATCGTGGGAATGTCACTACAAATTGCGGATTCGGTAAGCGTACCAGGCTATTGAACTCTTGTTTGCGGGTTCCAATAGGACCGAAGCCGAGGATTTTTAAGGACGAAAAAATATTTCGTACACCTTCCTTCGGACGGGAAGTAAAACCGGCTGTCCTATGTAGTAGATGTACTGCACGTAAAAGATCCTCAATCCAAATAGAAGCCTCTGTGCTAAATTTGAATCGCCTGTTTCGTCGCCCAAGAAAATACCTTCTTTCTCCGCTAGATGAACGGAGCGTAGCTATATTTGCGAGGCCAGGCGGAAGAGCGGGTATGATTGCCCGAGGCTCGCCACGTAAAATAAGGCATTAACTTACTAAATCACAGTCAAGAGCTGAACTATTTGCAGGGGTTTATAATACAAGCAATAATAATAAGCAAGCAATAATACTCCACCTCTGACCTCGGGAAGCGCCGACAACCCGACGCTGCCGGAGGACGCGGAGATGGCGCACGGCGCCGGGAGGCAACGGCATATAAGCGCGAGAAGATAGACGTAGGTCGTATAGTCATACCTTCTAGTGATGCGACATCGATGTCGATGTTTTTATAGAAACATCAAAGTTTTAATCATCAACATTTTTCCGTCGTGGGAATGTCACTACAAATTGCGGATTCGGTAAGCGTACCAGGCTATTGAACTCATGTTTGCGGGTTCAAATCCGACCGAAGCCGAGTATTTTTAAGGACGAAAAAATCTTTCGTACACCTTCCTTCGAATGGGAAGTAAAACCGGCTGTCCCAAGTAGTAGATGTAATTCGCCACGTAAAATAAGGCATTAACTAACTTAACTTACTAAGTCACAGACAAGAGCTCAACTATTTGCAGAGGTTTATAATACAAGCAATAATAATAATAATAATAATAGTAATAATAATAATAATAATAAGCAAGCAATAATACTCCTCCTCTGATTTCGCGAGGCGCTGACGACCCTGACGCTGCCGAAGGAGGACGCGGAGATGGCGCACGGCGCCGGGAGGCAACGGCATTTAAGCGCGACAAGATAGACGTACGTCGTATAGTCAGTGGCGTAGCTTCCATTAAGGCTGCAAGGCGGAGCCTACCCAAATATTTTATGAAAAGCAAAGAATGCATATCATTAAAAAAAAAGTATAATGTTTTTATTGATAATTTTCGAAAGAACAATCACATGACTCGTCTGGCTTCGTACGTTTGGCATCTTGTACTTCCCGCTCAATTGCGAACGCACGCGAGAGAGAACGAAGGCTGTGGCCGTTCGGAGCCTTCAACGCATGCGCAGAACGTGCGCCCGCAGTCGCAGATATTCTGTTCCACACGGGCAGCACGGTTCCTCCGAAGGCCCGCCTAGGGAGCTTTCGGCAATCCTCGGATCAGTCGTGGGCAGTGGCGGGCCCTCTCACGCCAAGACACAGACAGTGGGCCGCTTGCGGTACGACTTATGACAATCGGTATTGTTCACACGCAATTCGTTTAATTTACATTTTTGAAGAGAAATGCCTTGTAGATGGTGAGGCAAATTGATTCTTAGTATTTTCGTTATACACAAAAATAAATACTCTATTATTAATAATACAATTTAAAATGTTTTAACGACACTTGAAAGTGACAGGGGCAAAAAACAGCGAAATAAATCAATTGGTAATGATAATAAACCTGTTTCCCACCCATTTGGTTCTATCATGTTTAAATTATTTTTGTGGACGTTGGATAAATGTTTGCGGATAGTGAAATAAAATATTTTTCCAACATGAATGCGGACCACTGTAAGTGCGGTAAGGCGAGGTCGCCGGGCGCCCCTCGCCGTTCGCCCTTCGCCCGGGTGCGCTGGTAATGGTGTCCAGATGTGCGGGTAAACCGCTCGCCACCCCCGCACCCCTGGGTGTGCAAGCACGGTCAGAGAATAAGACCTCAGTTGAGTTCTTGCAGTACGGACGAACACACTGAAATATTGTACTCAGTATATATTATTGTGAGACGACCTTACATGTTATAGTGAAACGAGCCACATCAAGAATTTAAAAAGATTTCACTTCTTCGTATCTGACAGGTGAGAAATTAATTTTAGTTCATCGCGTTTAGTTCAGATCAATACCTGATGAATAATACAAGTGTTATTGTTTACTATAGGAAATATGGATTTACCAGACGACAATATCATAGATACTTTGTTACAATCTCCAACATTCTTCAATAATTTAAGTTATGAGGAGAAACTAGAAGTTAAGACAAAACGACCTACACCAAATCTTTCTTTAAAAAAGGCAGATGGGAAAAATACTCGCCATTTTCATAAACAGTGGTATGACACGAAGCTGTGGTTGACTGGTAGTGTTAAAAGAAATAGACTCTATTGCTTTCATTGCCTCTTATTTTCAAGAAATGAAAACGAGTGGTGTGATGCAGGAATAGGGGACGAAAGTTTAAAAGATTTCTTGGCAAAGGCTAAAAAGCACGAGTGTTCAATGAAACATATAACGGCTATGCTTTATCGGATGCTGCACGCATTGCTGCTATAAAGCATAATGAGAAAGTGGATCAAAATAGATTAATTCTGAAACGCTTAATTTTAACAGTAATTTCCACAGTTTTTGGCGAAACAAGAGTTAAGTTTTCGAGGACATGATGAATCAGAAAGTTCTCAGAATAAAGGAAACTATCTAGAAATGCTCGACTTTTTATCTGATCAAGAACCTCATTTAAAAGATCATCTCATTCATAGCAGTGTGTTTAAAGGTACTTCGCCAGACATACAAAATGATCTAATGAGTTGTGTTACGGAAGTAATAAATGAACAAATTTTTAATGAAGTTAATAATAGCCCATTTGTTTCTGTACAAGCTGACGAGATATTAGACATAGCGGCGATGGTGTAACGGTTAGCGTGTCGGACTGTTACACCCAAGTTTGCGGGTTCGAACCCGATCGAAGGCGTGGATTTTTAAGGGCGAAAAAATCCTTCGTACGCCTTCCTTCGGAGGGGAAGTAAAGCCGGCTGTCCCATGTTAGTAGATTTACTGCATGTAAAAGATCCTCAAGCCTAAATGACGCCTGAGCTAAATTCAAATCGCCTGTTTCGTCGCCCAAGTAATAGCTTCTTTCTCCCATGGTTGGTGAAAGGAGCGTAGCGGAATTTGCGTGATAAGGCGGAAGAGCAGGCCTCATGGCCTGAGTCTCGCCACGTAAAAAAAAGGCAAATTCAATTCAATATCAACAAAATCTCAACTTAGGGTAATTCTGAGATATGCGAGTAGTTTATCTGGAGACATAGAGGAAAGATTCGTAGGCTTTTACGACATTAGTTCTTCCAAAACTGCCGAGAGTGTGGCTCAAATGCTCTTAAAGGTGTTGGATACATGGAAGATTTCTAAGGAAAAATTGATATGTCAAACTTATGATGGGTGTAGTGTGATGGCAGGAAAAAACAGTGGAGTTAATGTTATTATAAAACAACATTTTCCGCGAGCGATGTTCATTCATTGTTATGCGCATAGATTAAATTTAGTATTCCTCCATTGTTGTAAAATAATAACCCAAGTGAAGCTTTTTGTTGCCAGACTTACAGCTTCTTTAGTCGCTCTAGCAAACGGAGTGAATTGTTGATAGAGCGTGGTTTCAAATTGCCTAGTCCAAGCGAAACTAGATGGAACTATCATTCATGAAGTGTAGTTACTACTCTTATCCATTATGAACAAATACGTCTGGCTCTAAACGATGCTGTGGAAAATGATGGATGGGACAGTAATTCAATCCAACAGACTGAAGGACTGGTTAATATTCTGTGCAATTCCTTTTTTTTAATTCCTTCTTAATTTGTATAACAGAATATTTGCTTTTACTGATGTACTGTTTAATATCCTGCAAAATAAAACTTCAGATATCAACTTCTGCAATAAAGAAATTAAAAACTGTTTGACATCATGAAAAAACTTGCGAAATGAAGATATAGTGAATGAGTGCCTCCTGAAATCAAAAGCCATGTTAAAGCACCATTTGACAGAAAATGAAATTCAAAATAAATTTAATGAAAATGTTTGTAATCAACTGAAAAGTGTCATATGAAGTATTGGACAATGTAATCGTGAACTTCGAATCACGATTTAAGGATTTCGGGAATATAGAATTTTTTGAACTCGTGGATGAAGCTAAATTTGAACATTATAACCAAGAATCACATTTTCCGGAAGGCAAGATCGATGCATTATGTACTGTTTTTCCGTGCTTTGATACAGAGAAATTAAAGGGAGAAATGTTCATTTATGGGAGCCAGGATAAACGATTGCCAGCTAAACATTTGTTTAAGTATCTCATAACTAATGGTTTGAAAGACACTTTTTCAGAGACAGTTAAATTACTCTCCTTGATATTAAGTATACCAGCAACTACAGCTTCGTGTGAAAGAAGTATGAGCACTCTAAAACGGGTGAAGACTTACTTGAGAAATTCAATGAGTAACGAAAGACTGTCCAATCTTTCCACACTGGCCATCGAAAAAGCGAGCCTTAAAATAAATTCTAAACGTCCACAATTTTTTGATAGTCATTGATGTTTTTGCTTCAAAGAAAGATAGGAAAATTGAGCTGACCGAAACCGAGGATTTTTAAAGACGAAAAAATCTTTCGTACACCTTCCTTCAGATGGGAAGTAAAACCGGCTATCCCAAGTAGTAGATGTAATTCGCCACGTAAAATAAGGCATTAACTAACTTAACTTTCTAAATCACAGACAAGAGCTGAACTATTTGCAGAGGTTTATAATATAAGCAATAATAATAATAATAATAATAATAATAATAATAATAATAATAATAATAATAATAAGCAAGCAATAATACTCCATCTCTGACTTCGCGAGGCGCCGACGACACTGACGCTGCCAGCGGCGGCGGAGGAAGAGGTGAAGGAGGACGCGGAGATGGCGCATGGTGCCGGGAGGCAGCGGCATATAAGCGCGAGAAGATAGGCGGACTCGGATCCCTGCCTTCTAGTGATGCGACATCGATGTCGATGTTTTTATAGAAACATCAGTGTTTCCAACATCAACATTTTGCCGTCATGGGAATCTCAGTACAAATTGTGGATTCGGTGGTATAATGGTATGCGTACCAGGCTATTAAACTCAAGTTTGCGTGATCAAAAAATCCAACCGAAGCCGAGGAGTTTGAAGGGCGGAAAAACCTTTCGTACGCCTTCCTTCGGATGGAAAATAAAACCGGCTGTCCCAAGTAGTAGATGTACTGCACTTAAAAGATCGTCAAACTTAATATAAGTCTCTGTGCTAAATTCGAATCGCTTGTTTCGTCCCCCAAGATAATACCTTCTTTCTCCGCTAGATGAACGGAGCGTAGTGAAATTTGCGAGGCCAGGCGGAAGAGCGGGTATCAATGCCCGAGTCTCGCCACGTAAAGTAAGGCAGTAACTGACTTAACTTACTAAATCACAGACAAGAGCTGAACTATTTGCAGAGGTTTATTTACAATATTATTTGCAAACAATAATACTCCACCTCTGCCCTCGCGAGGCGCTGACGACCCCGCTGCTGCCGGCGACGGAGGAGGAGGAGGGCGCGGAGATAGCACATGCCGGGTGGCAATATGTCGTATAGTCATAGCTTCTAGTGATGCGATGTCGATGCTCTTAAAATAACGATGATTTTATAGAAACATCAAAGTTTTAATCATCAACATTTTGCCGTCATAGAAATCTCACTACAAATTGCGGGTTCAAATCCGGCCGAAGGTGAGGATTTTTAAGGGCCAAAAAATCATTCGTACGCCTTCCTTCGGAGGTGAGGTAAAACCGGCTGTCCCATGTAGTAGATTTATTGCAAGTAAAATATCCTCAAGCGTAAAAGAAGCCTTTGAGCAAAATTCAAATCGCCTGTTTCTTCGTCCAGGATAATACCTCCGTTAGATGGTGAGTTTTGCCCCTTATTATTTTTTCTTTGTTTTCAGTTAAATCTTAATTGTCATTCAATAAGCATGGCCATTGTCAAATTTAATTTTGTTACACACCAATTTAATGTTATTATAAACTAGGTTTAAAATGTTTAGTTAAATCAGGTTTTAAAACATCGATGTAATATAGATGTTTTAATTGTGAACATCGATGCGTGGTAACATCGATGTTTTGTTATCGTTGTTGCAACACTCATTCCTTTTGTACCAAAGGCTGAAACTGGCAAGTGAACAATGGGAAAGATAGAAGCGCCCTGGCGTCAAGTATGATAAGTCTTAAAACTAGTTTTTGTGATACTATAATTTTTCGCTCTTGCCATTTGTTATTCACGCAGTATCATACAAATATTTCAATCAATAAGTGCGCCCTGATTGTCATTTTGACTTTCCTGAGCCCGTTCAACAGGTTCACGTGTTTACATCATTGTGTTTTTGTGTAAATTATTGTCTTTTACTTCGAGGTTTTTAGATAATAAGATAAAAAGGCACACTTTTAGAAAAAATAATGGAAATCAAGCAACAATAATCTGCAAAAGAATAATAGTAATAGAGCATGGAGTAAAAGGCGTAAGGGTTGGACTAGAAGAGTCGAATGCGGTTAACGAAGAAATGAACTAAAGTCAAGGTAAACAGAGAGAAGAAGAAAAAAGAGAAAATGACGACATAGGACTGATAATAATGAGAATTGGAAATACGTAGAAGGGAAGGTAATACCAATTTTTAAAAAAATAATAGGTAATATAGTTTTGGTATAAAGGAAAAACATACTAATAGCTTTGATAGCAAAACACTCGCAAATTACATAACACAGAGTAGTTTGACGTAGAATGTAAGATGCGAGAAAACAAGAATGTGATAAAAACAAAGACAAGAATGGAAGAAATGACAAAACTTAAATGGAGTTCACCGAAGCTGGGAAGTGGAAACAAAAGCAGACAGATTGACGCGCTCTGCTGGGGCTCCAAGCGCAATGGCGCGAAGAGAAGGCAGGCAAGGTGATGACTTCGCGGCGAAGAGGACAGAGGCCGTTGGGGCGGTCGGCATCGCCGCCGCCGCGTCTGTCGTTTTGCTCTACGGCGCGCCCGCTTCGCAGAAGGCTCGTTCCGCGCCCCGCCTCGCCGTGCCGCCCTGTCCCGCGTCGTCCACCGTCCGGGCAACCGGTCGCTGACCGCCCACTCGCCGCCGGTCGTCAGACCGCCACCGTCCGGGGCAACGAGCGACGCCAGGGGCGGTAGGGACGGTGCGCTGTCATCGCTGGCGATGGCGTCGGCGGTAACGATGGCAATTTTTTTCAAAACATCGATACATCGATGTTTCGATTCATCGCTAAAGGGTTTTCGATGTCGATGAAAACATCGACGAAAAAAATAGTTATTTAAAATGTCGATGTTCTAATTATAGAGTAATAAACAAGCCGGCTGTCCCATGTAGTAGATTTACTGCATGTAAAAGACCCTCAAGTCTAAAAGAAGCCTCTGAGCAAAATTGAGATCCGCCTGTTTCGTCGCCCAAGATAATACCTCCTTTCAACGCTAGGTGGTGAAAGGAGCGTAGCGAAATTTGCGTGGTTAGACGGAAGAGCGGGCCTGATGGCCCGAGTCTCGCCACGTAAAATGAGACATTAACAAACTAACTAAACATGCTATTTTCCTATCCATTTTTAATTACAGTACGTTAAAGGGATGTATTTTATTGTTTGGTTACTATCATGTTAGTAGTATGTGAAAATTACTAACGAATTTGAAGAATAAAATTTACCATAAAGAACATCATGTTTAGGCAACGATTTCGTGTTTCACTGTCGATTCAGGCAGTGACACGCCTGGCGATAACATACATTCATAACACGTGCAGCTCCCAAACTTCCTCAGATTGCACAGGCAAAATGATAAAGATCCACGCAAAACAACGATATTGCTGTGGATTGCTACTAGTCTATAACGTGCTTAAACCCCTTTATTAAAAATAGATAAAATTTAAAAGAATAAAATCGATATTAAACATCGGATCGGATTAAACATCAAATTAAAACATTAAAAATCGGATTAAACATCAAATAAAATAAAATTAATAAATTAAAATCGAGAAAACATCGATATTATGCAACAAAATATCGATGTGAAGAAAACATCGAAAGCAAAGTTTCTGGTGGAAAACATCGATTTTTTTGCCATCTCTAGTCAGCGGGGTGCTAGTGGCGGTAGCGGTAACTGCAGCGGCGGCGATGATAGTATACTTTGGTTTTCATAACGTGGCGCGTGAGGTGCTTGTCTTCACGATGGAATATAGCACGGCTTTTCGCGTCTTCCTCTGTCGTGCCGCTTCATCTGGAGCACTGCTTGATACGGTCGCGATC
>BLKR01001933.1:108884-236272 GCA_011170035.1 Teleogryllus occipitalis
TTGCGGATTCGGTGGTATAATGGTAAGCGTACCAGGCTATTGAACTCAAGTTTGCTTGTTGAAATCCAACAGAAGCCGAGGAGTTTGAAGGGCGGAAAAACCTTTCGTACGCCTTCCTTCGGATGGGAAGTAAAACCGGCTGTCCATGTAGTAGATGTACTGCACGTAAAAGATCCTCAATCCAAATAGAAGCCTCTGTGCTAAATTTGAATCGCCTGTTTCGTCGCCCAAGATAATACCTTCTTTCTCCGTTAGATGAACGGAGCGTAGCGATATTTGCGAGGCCAGGCGGAAGAGCGGGTATGATTACCCGAGCCTCGCCGCGTAAAATAAGGCATTAATTAACTAAATCACAGTCAAGAGCTGAACTATTTGCAGAGGTTTATAATACAAGCAATGATAATAAGCAAGCAATAATACTCCACCTCTGACCTCGGGAAGCGCCGACAACCCGACGCTGCCGGAGGACGCGGAGATGGCGCACGGCGCCGGGAGGCAACGGCATTTAAGCGCGACAAGATAGACGTACGTCGTATAGTCATACCTTCTAGTGATGCGACATCGATGTCGATGTTTTTATAGAAACATCAAAGTTTTAATCATCAACATTTTTCCGTCGTGGGAATGTCACTACAAATTGCGGATTCGGTAAGCGTACCAGGCTATTGAACTCATGTTTGCGGGTTCAAATCTGACCGAAGCCGAAGATTTTTAAGGATGAAAAAAATGTCGTACACCTTCCTTCGGATGGGAAGTAAAACCGGCTGTCCCAAGTAGTAGATGTAACTCGCCACGTAAAATAAGGCATTAACTAACTTAACTTACTAAATCAGACAAGAGCTGAATGAAATGAACGAAAGTCAAGGTAAACAGAGAGAAGAAAAAAGAAAAAAAGGCTCAGGAAAATGACATATGATTGATAAGAATGATAATTGGAAATACGTTGAAGTAAAGGTAATACCTTTTTTTT
Organism: Teleogryllus occipitalis; assembly: GCA_011170035.1. Lineage (NCBI taxonomy): Eukaryota > Metazoa > Arthropoda > Insecta > Orthoptera > Gryllidae > Teleogryllus > Teleogryllus occipitalis. The sequence continues at coordinate 109,855 of BLKR01001933.1, forward strand.
TAAAAAAAAAGACATTTTTGGTGTAAAGGGAAAACATACGAAATAAGCTTTGATACCAAAACACTCGCAAATTACATAACACTGAGTAGTATGACGTGGGATGTAAGATGCGAAAAAACCAAGAATGTGATAAAAACAAAGACAAGAATGGAAGAAATGACAAAAATTAAATGGAGTTCACCGAAGCTGGGAAGTGGAAACAAAAGCAGACAGATTGACGCGCTCTGCTGGGGCTCCAAGCGCAATGGCGCGAAGAGAAGGCCGGCAAGGTGATGACTTCGCAGCGAAGAGGACAGAGGCCGTTGGGGCGGTCGGCATCGCCGCCGCCGCGTCTGTCGTTTTGCTCTGTGGCGCGCCCGCTTCGCAGAAGGCTCGTTCCGCGCCCCGCCCCGCCGTGCCGCCCCGTCCCGCGTCGTCCACCGTCCGGGCAACCGGTCGCTGACCGCCCACTCGCCGCCGGTCGTCAGACCGCCACCGTCCGGGGCAACGAGCGACGCCAGGGGCGGTAGGGACGGTGCGCTGGTCATAGCGCTGTCATCGCTGGCGATGGCGTCGGCGGTAGTGATTGCAAATTTTACCAAAACCTCGATACACCACTAAAGAGTTTTCGATGTCGATGAAAATATCGGCGAGAAAACATGAATATTTAAAATGTCGATGTTTTAATTATAGACTAATAAACCTGCTATTTTCCTATCCATTTTTAACATACATTCATAACACGAGCAGGTCCCAAACTTCCTCAGATTGCACAGGCGAAATGTGCAACGTGATAAAGATCCACCCAAAACAACGATATTGCTGTGGATTGCTACTACTCTATAACGTGCTTAAACCCCTTTATTAAAAATATATAAAATTTAAAAATATAAAATCTGTATTAAACATGGGATCGGATTAAACATCAAATAAAATAAAATTAAAAAATTAAAATCGAGAAAACATCAATATTACGCAACAAAATATCGATGTGAAGAAAACATCGAAAGCAAAGTATCGTTATTTTTGGTGGAAAACATCGATTTTTTTTGCCATCTCTAGTCAGCTGGGTGCTTGTGGCGGCGGTGGAAACTGCAGCGGCGGCGATGATAGTATACTTGGGTTTTCATAATGTGGCGCGTGAGATGCTTGTCTTCACGATGGAATATGGCACGGCTTTTCGCTTCTTTCTCGACAGAAGATTCTTCTTTCTAGATTTTCGACACTAGCTTGTCAGCTAGGTTGAATTCAGTCGCAGTCTGGAGGAGAATTCTAACGGCCGGCTGCTCACATCGCTAGCTTTCCGTGGTTTCTCCGATCAACACCAGGCGAATACCGGAGCAGTACCTTAACAAACGGGCCACGGACCGCGCGCAATCTTTCCTTCCTCATTTCTTGTCCTATCCTATCCCCTCACACACACACACACTAACATGCACTACACTACCACATATTCCGGGAGACCGGTCGGGAGCTTAGAGCTTGTTCGGCTGGGGCGGTGCTCCGCTGGTGAGACAGTCCTGGTTTGGAGGAAACCCCAGTAGCCGACGGTAGGTCGGCGCCGGATCTCGCCATCCAGTGAGGGAAGATCACCGGAGAAAAAACATGCACTACACTAACGGGGCTAATGACCAAAGCAGTTGACGTGCCTGGAAAAGGCGAAAATAATCAATCAATAAATCGACTAACAAGGAAGGAAGCAGTGATGGTGGTGGTCATAGTAGCGGGGCGGGCGCAGCGGCGACAAAGTCGTTTGCGGTAGCGCCGCCGCCAACGGGTGACGGGGGGGGGGGAGGTCGACGGAGGTTGCGACGGTGCCATCGCGTGGCTCCTGTCATTTTCGCGAGATGTCTTTGTTCCAGCGCGGCCGACACGGAATAAGTCTCTGCGCTGAGGCAGCGGAGACGATCTCAACCCCACACGCCACTTCATTAGCTGACAAACCACAAATCAGTCATTTCTTTCTGGCCAGATTCCTGGAATAACTCCGATTTTGATGGTAACTTCTCGTTCCATCAGCTTATTAGTAAAATAATGGTTACCATCTTTATGTGTAATTTTTTTTGTTTATTTATTTATCGTTAAAAACCGTTTAAAACTGTGTGTGGCGTACTATAGGGAGAAGTGTATTCTGTGCACGTTTTCTTAAATAAATTCCTACCCTAACTTAAATACATATTCTTAATACAGAAGGAATGAGTGTTTTTGGGAAGAATAGATACGAAAGTATTCGCTCTCGTGGAATAAAAACTATTTGGAAAGGTAAATGAGATTGCATGAGCTTTAAAATAGACTTAGATTATCATCCCTCATCGTGTCTTTCATGAAGTCATCAACTTACTGTCCGGAGAACATGAATAACTATAATTCCCCCTGAACTCTGGAAAGCGTGCACAGGTGGTGAATCTGTAGGTAGTGAAGGTAGTAAACACAACATTTTTTTATCCCCAGCGACAGATTTGCACATCTTATTCCGCTACCCCCTTTAATTAAGAATATGACGTTCACGAATAGCTTAATCGATGGCAACGCCTATTAAATTATAAAACGTACTGCTAGCGTTTATTTCATATTCTGTTACAATATTATTTGCAATAGTTTAAAGTTTGGTAAATACTGATTTTTTTAAAATCGTCTGTCTTTAAGATTTCGTTTATTTCTAGCTGAAGAAATCAGGCACTGCTCTGAAATTTTTCACTATCGTGTAATTTATAGCTGGTCATTCCCCGGGTCTTGCGTAAAGACACTTCACTCTAATCCCAATAGCTCTTTCTTCATGTGTGTATGTGAAAATGAATGAAGTATTATATATTTAAAATTTTTGTATTTAAGATATATTCTCATCTGTTAATATCAATCGGAAGGGCCCCGTGTTGTTCTAATATTCATTGTTTCACAATCGATTAGACAGGAATTCTGTATATTCCCTCCGTGTTAGTCCACCTCTGTTAATAATGAAATCCTATTCTAATCCCAATATATTTTGAAAAAAAACAAAATGTTTTACAAGTTCTGAACACACATTTTATTTACAGGTACTATGTGTACTACCCCTTTCAGAACGAAAGTAGGCTTAATATCATGTGCTCTTGATGTAAGTAATTGATTATAACATACAAAGTTTCCTGCTTTAAAATACTTCACCGACTTTAAATGTTTATCATCCATCATGAGAGTCACGAATTTTTCACCATCACTGAATTTATGTAAATATTTGTTTCTTGTTGTACTTGTACTACAACAATATCTACTTCTACAGGTACAAGCAGACATTTACAGTTTACTACTTTCGGTTCATTTGTTTAATAAAGCTACTTGTTTAAATGGGCAAGCTACTGTAGGCTGAGTTCCACACTCCATGCAATTTTGTAATTTTTCTTGTAAAAAAAACAACAACAGATTTTGGGTGACATTTTGAACCGCAACTAAGCTATGTCTGATTTTTTATCGCCCAACAGTATTCATGCAAATTTTGGGAGCACTCATTCCAGTGGTATCAATTTTTTTCTAACGCATACGGTTGTGAACTGTTTCAGTTTTATATAAAATATTTTAAATGACTTGGCCACTTCATAGTGCGGATTCCATTACCTGAGTGTCTCAATACCGTAACGTTCTTATTATCATGTCTAAGTGAAGCAAATAAAACTGTTAAAAATATTCTCGCAAGTCACGTATTGCATTGAAAATCTTTAATGTACTCTTTATGCATCTATTGATATCGCTGGTGATATTTTGCTTACTGTAATCGGACGTTTTAATGTTTCGTCTTCTGTCTATTCGTAAGAGATCGTCTTGCTGATGTAAGTACGTTCATGCCGGAACCTGTTGTGCAATATTTAGAAGACTTTTCGATTCGTACATACCCTTCACGAATTTTACAAATCACATCGGTGTGTCCAGCTATTATGGCACTTGGAAACAGTTCGTTACAAAGCTGTTAGAGGAGTGCTGTGCAAATTTCTATAAGAGTGTTAGTTGGGCAAATTAATCCTTGTACTTCCTTGATTAATAGTTGTCCGGCGGAAATCATTGTCTCATTACAACACTGCCTTAATGGTACATGATAATAACTCTCTGAGCCGAATGGAATTGAGATAGTTTAATTCACATTATACAGAGAAATACTGCTGTTTCCACCATCAATAATGTTAACGACTCTGTTGATATGGTAAACTTCGGAGCCTCATTGCCCCTCTCCCGGCGAGAACATTAACAAACGCCTATTGGTCAAGTATACGTTAGGAAACAGGATGGAACTAATGCGCTCTCATTATTGCTGACCGTATTTTGTCGTTGATTTGTATGTATTACATATCCAATAGATATGAACAAACTCTTTCGTATTTTTTCTACTTCATTGTTAGAATACTGAAGTGATGTTTCCGAGCACACGCATTAGTCCCGTTAGTGTAGTGAATGTTTTATTCCTGGAGGATACGATATTCCTCCCTGAATGGATGGTGAGATCCGACGCCGACCTACAGCTCGGTTTGGATATTGTCCTCCAGGTATCTATCCGAAAGGGGCACCTCCCCAGATGGGACAAGCTCTAAGCTCCCTATTGGTCTCTCGGCATATGTGGTAAAGTACTGAAAGTGTGCGTGTAAGTAAGGGGTATGGATAGGGGAAGGAAGAAGGGAAGGTCGCGCGCAGTCCATGACCCATGACCCATGGCCTCTCTTCACATGATATTGATCGGAGAAACCACGGAAAACTACTGATCGGGGCAACCTGCCACTAGAATTCTCCGGTTAGCGGTTGAATTCGACTTAGACATCTAGTTAGCGTCGAAAATCTTCCAACGTCGGGACTCCAACCACAGGAGCCCACGTCAGAGTTGCTGCAAAGTCAGCGACAAGTAACCTCAACCGGTAATCTACTTGAAAAGTTGGAATGGTATTTTGTTCAAAGAACAGCTAGAAATTCATTTTATCTACACCACACCTAGTTCAGAATTGTTTTTATATTCTCCTGTAAACATGAAATATGGACATGGAATCTACTTATGCTGAGGTTGCAAAATAGCTTGAGTTTTTTGGGAGAGCATCTGCAGACGTTCGTGTTGAAGAACAAGACTGCTACCTTTTTTCTTCTCCCTTGACACAAGGGAAAAGTCTGAAAGCTTATTATTTAAGAACTATTGGTTTACATCAGCGTAAGAATTATTGAGTATTGAAGACGTTGTCAGTATCTGGGCGAAATCCTTATCTGGGCGAAAAGAAAATCATTTTCTCTAGTAATTCGTGCGTGAGAGCTAATCTTGCGCGCGAATAATCCTGCTGGGGTGGCAATACCAACCCTAAACAATTGAATTGACTGTCAGTAGGATAGATACGTGCGCATTAACAGCTTTTTACTCCAGCGAGGCGAGTCGCCACAAAACTGTCTCGGCGTTCTGCTTTTCAAGCAATGCGATCCCATCGCGTCTTTATTTCGAGAAACATTTGATTTTCGGAATGTTGACAATAAAAAATATCATTCTCTTGTCGTTTCGTGGTGGCGCACGCTAACGCCATTCTTCGAAAGTAGGTAGTTCAAACTTTCAAAGCAGTTCAGCCGTTTCAAAGAGTTTCATACGAAAAATGTATTGCATTTCTTTCTGGAAGTCCAGTGCGGGATGTTTGAAATGTACACTCTTTACTGTTAATTAGCACCAAAGAACTGCTATAAATGATTGAATTCCAAGTCCGGCGCCAAATTTGAATTAATTTTGGCTGCCTGTGTGCCAGCACCAATACATGGTTATGAATCATAAACACCGAAATAAAGTTTCCTTTTTTGAATGATGTTGGTGATTAATCATTCAAAAGAAATTTTAAATTCCGTTCATGTTGGGTCATTTTCAATATTCGTGCTTGGCAACTAAAATGCTGACCGATGATAACACAAGTACTCAGTACATTGACCTGCTATGAAAGGATCTGCCAAAATTTGTCCAAAGCTATCAGATCATTGCTGGTTTTTACTCCTATTAAAAGCATTAAATGTATAGTGTGCGACTAGTTTATAATGTTAAGCTTGTTTGCATGAGTATATGTTTAGAAAAAGAGTTACGTTATAATAATAGTGAGTTTTCAAATTTATACGGACGCAATAAAACATCATTACAAATGTTACATACATTATTTTTTTTATAACAGCATTATACGTTTATAAGATAATCTATATATTTAAAAAATAAGTTATTCTGCCATGGCTTCTTTTAGAACTTCTACTAAACCAATTGTCGTATTTTTTCCTTTAAATGAAAGAATGTGATCCCTAGATGTGTTATCATATATTGTTTGTGTTGATTCAGCAACATTTATGGTGTAAATCAATTAATTTTATCATTCTTTAATAGTTCGTTTATCAATAGTCAATTTTTTTTCCAAAGAGTGACTGCTTCATGGTGGCCCTGCTTGATGCTTAATTTTGATTGTTGAGATTTGTTTGCTATTCGCCAAGATTTTGTTTCAGTGTAATAATTGCATTGTGGTGTTGAGAGTTTGCATGTATTTGCTTTTGTGGTGTATTTTGTAGAGAACATTCGGGCAGTGAGTTTTGCTCGGCTGTACTGTAGTAGTGAAGTTGTTCACAGGTTAGGTCGAATTCCGAATCGTTGCCCATGCGCCCCAAAAGACGCAAACGTACATTAACTGGACGCAGGGAAAGAGAAAGTCAGCGTAGATGTCGTGTTAGTGAGGTCATTTCGTTTTCTGTTGGGTCGTTGTCTATGAAATGTCAGTTTTGTTCTGATTTGTACTTACCATGTGAGAGAAATTCTGCAAACCAGTTTACTCTGTGTTGCTTAAATGGGAAAATAAGTTTACCTTCGAGTAATATGCCAGAAGAAATCAAACAGTTGCTTATAGGAGATGATGACACATCAAAAAACTTTAGAAATAATCGTCAGTATAATAGTATTCTTTCTTTTGTCATTTGGTGCCGATATTACATTGCCACCTGGTCATGGGCCAAATTTTGGAAACTCCACATCCCAGAATATCTTCGTTGTACCCTGAAGATCCAAACAATGCAACGTATTGTGAACATTAGTCTGGGCACAGTATTTTACATTTATCTCAGATCTCTCCGTCAAATTTTGACGGGTTCTCACTAGTCAATGTTAATTTTTAGGAACAAGTTTAATATGATGTCTTGCGTATTTGACAGTTGTGCGAGAACGATTGTCGGCTGCGAAATGTACTTCCGCCCCCTACCCTCCTCCTCTCGTTTCGCTCCCTGTGATTAGCTGAATGGGTGAAGATGTAATTATTCGTATCATAAACGTCCTAATCTGTTCCATAAAATGGCATTTTATGAGCAACTTCCTTGAACGAAAAAGGTCTTAAATTGCTGGTATACTACAATGAGAGTCTATTTGTAGCATGGAATTAGTAGCATGAGAGTTTTCTTGAAATGTTTCGTATTGGAGATTTCTCCGAAAAATCTTTCCTTCAAATTGTGGTGAGGAGACTTCCGTTCGTGGTAGGCATTTCCATCAAGACATTCCATTAATTGGACTAAAGGTGTGAAGAGAATGGAATGATTTCGTAATAGCTTTTTACTTTCTCGTATACGTATAGAGAAAGTTAAGTAATGCTGCGCGAAAAAACGGTGAATTTTCGTCAGAAAAAATTCATTGCCGGGCTCTGAGAACGAAAAAGTGGTTCAATTCAGTTGCTAAATTAAGAGAAAAAATCCTCGAACACCTCTCTAGCCAGAATCCCGGTTCTTCATGCCGTAAAAACAATTGAAAGCAAAACGTCCGACCGTCCGTCCGTCCGTCCGTCCGTTCGTCTGGTGTAAGTGAACAACACTGGCGCTTAAACTACCAGTAGGATATTTTCCAAACTGAATAAATCCCGGTCGAACGGGCCTGAGTCGAAGCTCTGCTTTTTTGTAAGATCTTCATTATTTGTTGGGGGTACTTTACATGAAGCCGTTGGAACATTTTCAAAATTTTCTCCAAAATGGCTCCAAATTTTTTCCTTTAAATTTCTCGTTAGAATAGAGTGTAATTCACTTATAAAGGTGGCATGATTCCAATTTTCATGGTTAACTCTGAATTTTCGAAAATTGCAAAAGTTTGAATTTTTCCGGCGGCTTTCTACAACTACAAAATTAAAGATACGAGATTTTTCCTTCAAATAAATTTGTTGTTCATATTCATGTCTTTAATTAAGTTAATATACAACTTTTTTAAACTTTTGGTAGTTTTCGTGCAATATGGCGTTCAATATATACGATTTTAAAAAATAACAAAAACATTTTTCGAAAACGGTTCCAAATATTTTCTTTAAATTTTTGGTACGGTTAGTGCTAAACAAACCGTATACGATGACACAAACGCTATATTAGTCTATTATTTTGTTTTTTCAAAAATTACAAAAACTTTTTTTTGACTTCTCTCACGTCGGTAATACTTACTTTAGATGCGATTTTTTCACAATATTATATTTATGAGTACATGTGCTTTACATAATGTCAAATAAAGTTTCTCAAAAATTCAACAGTTTCTGTAAATTTAGCTCAAAATTCCGTATTTTCAGAAATGCTCAAACGCCATTTTCTCAAAAATGGCTCCAAACTTTTTCTTCAAATTTTTCCAATGGATAATCCTAATTGCACTCTTTAATGTGACGTAAAGTTCATTGTGGGGTATTCTTTTGTTTGTTTTTTTAAATTACACAAATGTATTTTTTTAAATATCTCTCTCACCATTAATATGCACATTTCCTTCAATTTATATACATTGTTGTATTTGTTAATGGAAGTACTTCAAGTGAAGTTTTTCGAAAACTTAATAGATTCCTGTGAAAAAGAGCTTCAAATTTCGCATCTACAGTAATGCTTAATCACCATTGTCTTAAAAACGGCTTGAAATTCTTCAATGAAAATTGCTATTTAGGACGACGTTATAGCCTTCTTTAATATTCTTAAAATATAATTTAGATTCTACTATTTGGAAACCGAAAGGTTGCGAAAATTTCAAGAAAAAAAAATATTTTGGCCGCAATAGATGAAAGCAGGAGAGGAGGAGGAACAAGACTGTACAGTACCAGTCCACATCAAGAAAATTCGAAAACTTTACTACGAGGAAGTCTGTGCCATTCTGTAGCACCTCTAGTTATTACTGAGTTGCGGAAGGGGCTGCTTCCAAGGAGAATGGTAGTAGGTCGAAATAACACTGCGTTTCGTGTACAATATCTGATATTACAATTATCATTATGCCATTTGGGACTCTAGCATTCTTCCAGTTTTAAAGACTTACGTTTGAGAGCTTTTTCTATTAATGAATACTTTTTTAATTTTTATTTATGAATAATGATATAAGTGGTGGATTCCAATAGCCTTCTTCAACACAATCACAAGACGAAATTGCAAACACGAGATTCCAGCACGTTTTCCTCCAAGCGGTGCGAACGCCGCAGCACCTGTTTGTACTACGTACATCGACAAAACGTAGCACTAAACTAACAATGATGCCATTATCTTGAGTACAAGGATTTACTTCGAGGAAGGGTCGCTTTCAGTCCCAACCATTCAGCTGGAGTCGACTGTGACGACCGCCACATCGGCGAAGTATAACTGAAACGTGCTGCAGCCACGATGAAGGTTGGTTTTGCAGAAATATCTTAATGTAATACTTAAGTCAAAAAAGAAAAAAATAGATTTAAAATTATATGATATTATTGATTGACGACCAGGAAGATGGTAACTTGTTGACATACTTACGAGCAGCTACTCCTTCTTGTACAAATGTGATGCATGGTTTTAACTAAAACATACGATATGACATTTGATATAAATCTGGTAGATATTTAGGAAATATATCGATAATAAACCAAAGTCGGAACTCGAACTTAGGATACAACAACGCTTCAGTTGTGAGTTCAACGTTTCAAATGTTATGACTCTCGTTTGAAATAAATATAATCTAGCTGAATTCGGAACATAAAGCCAATTTACGTTTGACCCTGACTAGAAGGATCTTCGAAAACAAAATAATTTCTATATTCATAAGATTACGCGTTCGTATTTCCTAACCCTTCATCGACATATGGACATTGGTTTTCGTTTCTCCACTCCTTCCAACTCGTCACAAACTCGCCTTTTTCTACACGCACTTGAGGTTCGAGACTTTTAAGAAAACGAATGGAGAGCTGTTTTTCATCAAATGGCCCTATAAACGTAAACGATGCTCAGCGAGCCTAAAAAAAACTCCATTTTGTAAAACGTAAACGCTTTCATTTGTGCCTTTTACTACTGAACCCATAAAAGAAATGCACGGGTTGACGATTCGTCTTTTACTGACCTCTTAGAACAGTTGGAGAATCTTATGGATTCGTTCGAGATCGGTGTCGATTTTCCAAGGAGATGTTTATTCTTTCTCAAAAGAGTACCCCTCCAGCACTCATCTTCTTTGATTAGAAAAGATAGTAATGAATTAGTTCATTAGCTTCATTGTTTCGTTTTATTTTCTTTGGATGTCAGACTCTTGAACCTGTTCCCTCCATTCCAGATTATGGTGCCTAGCATTTGCCGATAACTTTAAATTTCAAATATCGTTGAATACTGTGTCATGAAGCTTGATTTTTTTACCAATCAATTATCTTATGTATCTTATAATTATATTATATATCTTACCAATCTTTATGTTTTTTATTGTCGACATATTTAAATCAGATCAGAAGTGTAATATATGTGCTATGAAATCATTCAGGATATGTTCCAAAAACTATACAGGGTGGACCACTTAAGTTGGCCACAGCAAATATCTTGAAAACGGTTTGAGGTATCGAGATGTTATTTGTACCATGTTAGTGCAGATGATGGGGCAAACAACATATTTCGTTTTCTTCTTTGTAATATATGTAATTTCAGAGATATTGACAATAGAAGTATGTATTTTTTCTCCATCATTCTAAAGTTCTTTAAAAATGAAATTCAATGATATAAATATTTAGTTGGTTAGTTAATACCTTATTTTACGTGGCGAGACTCGGGCCATCAGGCCCGCTCTTCCATCTAACCACGCAAATTTCGCTACGCTCCTTTCACTACCTAGCGGAGAAAGGAGGTATTATCTTGGGCGACGAAACAGGCGGATCACAATTTTGCTCAGAGGCTTCTTCTAGGCTTAAGGATCTTTTACATGCAGTAAATCTACTACATGGGACAGCCGGTTTTACTTCATCTCTGAAGGAAGGCGTACGAAGGATTTTTTCGCACGGCTTCGGTTTCGATGGGGTTTGAACCCGCAAACTCGGGTACAACAGTTCGGTACGCTGACCGTTATGCCACCGAATCCGCTAAATACCACCGAATCCGCTCCCAAATATCCCAAATATTGTTTATGTTCGAACAGTATTTGTTACAAAAACAGAGCAATTAGAAGTTGGTAAACGCCATGCTTCGGCGCGGAAGGACAGCTGGCCTTGCTCACATCGTATATGTGAGTCGACGCACCTTGTCGGAAAATGAGAAAGTTCGCCGATTACGTGACTTCCTATGCTCTTATTAGTAATGCTAATGACCTCGTTTTCGGACTTCCACAAGTTCTACATGCGGAAGGAAGGAGGGGTGTTCGAAATTGCAGCGGAGATCTGCATCTAAATACCTTTATTATGTTTAAATTTGGGGAAATATCTTATTCTAATGCGGAGGAAAAAACATATGAACACTAAGGAGGCATTTATTTCCTTTTATTTAATCATTTTGTAACAATTCTGTTGAAAAGTTGCAAGTTGAAATAATTCAAAAGAGAAGAAAACGTTAATGAAGGGATTCATAACGGACACAAAACAGAGCAAGATGATAAATTTAAAAGGAAAAGGGAATAACAATATTAAAAATAACATGCTCATATTAAACGTTGCGAAAAATGGCAGCGCCCAAGAAATTCACTATTTTCAGGTCGTGTGCTTCCGGTCGATTGCGATGTACTTTTGAAGTCTCGCCTCCAGCGATTTAAAAACGGACTTTATTGTGTTCTCTATTTGTACTCGGGTAGAATCTGCCAAGATGCACCTTCTCATGTCTGGAGTGGTAGGAGCCGTCGCATACACAATGCCTTTCACGGTTCCCCATAGGAAGAAATCAAGGGGCTTGAGGTCTGGGGAGCGTGCTGGCCATCTTACACCACCACCTCTTCCTATCCACAGACCATAGTAGTTTTCATCTAAAACTTGCGGTTCCCCATAGGAAGAAATCAAGGGGCGTGCGGTCAGGTTAGCGTGCTGGCCATCTTACACCACCACCACCACCTTTTCCTATCCACAGATCATAGTAGTTTTCATCTAAAACTTGCGGTTCCACATAGGAAGAAATCAAGGGGCGTGCGGTCAGGTGAGCGTGCTGGCCATCCTACACCACCACCACCTCTTCCTATCCACAGACCATAGTAGTTTTCATCTAAAACTTCACGGTTCCCCATAGGAAGAAATCAAGGGGCGTGCGGTCAGGTGAGCGTGCTGGCCATCCTACACCACCACCTCTTCCTATCCACAGACCATAGTAGTTTTCATCTAAAACTTCACGGTTCCCCGTAGGAAGAAATCAAGGGGCGTGCGGTCAGGTGAGCGTGCTGGCCATCTTACACCACCACCACCACCTTTTCCTATCCACAGATCATAGTAGTTTTCATCTAAAACTTGCGGTTCCACATAGGAAGAAATCAAGGGGCGTGCGGTCAGGTGAGCGTGCTGGCCATCCTACACCACCACCTCTTCCTATCCACAGACCATAGTAGTTTTCATCTAAAACTTCACGGTTCCCCGTAGGAAGAAATCAAGGGGCGTGCGGTCAGGTGAGCGTGCTGGCCATCTTACACCACCACCTCTTCCTATCCACAGACCATAGTAGTTTTCATCTAAAACTTGCGGTTCCCCATAGGAAGAAATCAAGGGGCGTGCGGTCAGGTGAGCGTGCTGGCCATCTTACACCACCACCACCACCTCTTCCTATCCACAGACCATAGTAGTTTTCATCTAAAACTTGCGGTTCCCCATAGGAAGAAATCAAGGGGCGTGCGGTCAGGTGAGCGTGCTGGCCATCTTACACCACCACCACCTCTTCCTATCCACAGACCATAGTAGTTTTCATCTAAAACTTCACGGTTCCCCGTAGGAAGAAATCAAGGGGCGTGCGGTCAGGTGAGCGTGCTGGCCATCTTACACCACCACCACCACCTTTTCCTCATCATCCACAGACCACATAGTGGTGTTTTCATATCTAAAATCAGTGTTCCCCAGCTAGAAGAAACCATGGGGCGCAGGTCAGGTGAGCGTGCTGGCCATCTTACACTGCCACCACCACCTTTTCCTGTCCACAGACCATAGTAGTTTTCTATCTAAAAACTTGAAGCCCCCATAGAAGAAATCAAGGGGGCGTGCGGTCAGGTGAGCGTGCTGGCTATCTTACACTGCCACCTCTTCCCATCCACCGACCATAGTGTTTTTATCTAAAACTTCAGGGTTCCCCATAGGAAGAAATCAAGGGGCGTGTGCGGTCAGGTGAGCGTGCTGGCCATCCTACACCACCACCACCACCTTTCCTACATTCCACAGACCATAGTAGTTTTCATCTAAAACTTGCGGTTCCCCCAGGGGAGAGGTATTCAGGGGCGTGCGGTCAGGGTGAGCGCAAGTGCTGGCCATCTTACACCACCACCACCACCTTTTCCTATCCACAGATCATAGTAGTTTTCATCTAAAACTTGCGGTTCCACATAGGAAGAAATCAAGGGGCGTGCGGTCAGGTGAGCGTGCTGGCCATCTTACACCACCACCACCACCTTTTCCTATCCACAGATCATAGTAGTTTTCATCTAAAACTTGCGGTTCCACATAGGAAGAAATCAAGGGGCGTGCGGTCAGGTGAGCGTGCTGGCCATCCTACACCACCACCACCTCTTCCTATCCACAGACCATAGTAGTTTTCATCTAAAACTTCACGGTTCCCCATAGGAAGAAATCAAGGGGCGTGCGGTCAGGTGAGCGTGCTGGCCATCTTACACCACCACCACCACCTTTTCCTATCCACAGATCATAGTAGTTTTCATCTAAAACTTGCGGTTCCACATAGGAAGAAATCAAGGGGCGTGCGGTCAGGTGAGCGTGCTGGGCCATCCTACACCACCACCTCATTCTAGCATGAACCACATTGTGCGATGGCGCTCCTACGGAATTTCTTCTAGGAGCACGGGCAAAGACTCTCTCGGGAGGAATCTGGAGTAATTTTGACCTGTTAGGTTTCCATCAATGAAATGTGGCCCAATGTCAGCCCGATGTCAGCAAGGTCAGCTGTTTTTGCGTGCTGCATGGCGTTTATCAAGTTCTAATTGCACTGTTTTTGCAAAAAATACTTTTCGAATATTAACAATATTTATATCATTGCATTTCATTTTTAAAGAACTTCAGAATGATAGAGAAAAAATATATATACTTCTATTTAAAAAAAACAACAACAAAAAAACAAAGTTGTGTCAATATCTCTAAAATTGTAGTCTTTGTAGTCTTTAAATATGTTAAATGAAGATGTTGAAATATTTTGATTACTGTAATAATCATGCTAATATAATAATAATAATAATAATAATAATAATAATAATAATAATAATAATAATAATAATAATGACGTAGAAATTGTAAAATATTTATATAATAATAATACTTTTATATTATGTTACATTTAAATAGTTTGCCCTTCTTTGTATAGAGAGTTTCCCTTCAAGTAAAATTTGTTCTCCATATTTAGTTCTTTCATTAAGGTCATGTACATTTTTTGGAAAATTTTAGTAGTTTGCCCGCAATATTTCGTGGAATATGTGCAATATTAAAAAATTACAAAACAAGATTTTCTCGAAAACAACTCCAAATATTTTCTGTAAACTTTTGGTAGGAATGTACTCTATAAGATGAGATAAACGCAATATTGCTTTATTCTTTTGTGTTTTTCAAAATTTACAAAAATGTAATTTTTTCGTGTCTCTCACGTCGTTAATATTTACATTAGCGGCAATTTGTTCCAATTATTGTATTTGTACATAAACTTTAAATAATCCCATATCAAGTCTCCAGAAAACTCCATAGTTTTCTGTGAAAATGAGCTCGAAATTCCGCATTTTCAGAAACGCTCAAAACGCCATTTCTTCAAAATGGCTCCAAATGTTTTTCTTCCATCTTCTCCAACAGGTAGTTGCCCTGTTTCATATGATATAAAATTCATATTTGGGTATTCTTTTGTATTTTCAACAATTGCATGTACGTTTTTAAAATATATCTCAGGCCATCGCTAAGGCAGTAATGTCATAGTGATCTCGGACCGAAGGGTCGCGGGTTCGGTCCCGCCTCGGGCATGGTTGTATTTGTGTTCGTCCTTTCACCCCTTATCATCACCATTTCGTTTAATCTTCATAGTTACCATTGCTTTAACTCCAATAGTGATCGCTAATGACTTGGATGTTGATGTGACCTTAAATAACACAAAAAAATCTCAGGCCGCACATTTCCAGTTATTTGCAAACACTATTTAATTTTTGAGTTAAAATACCTACAATGACTTCAAATGAAGTTTTTCGAAAACTCAAAAATTGTCTGTGGAAAAAGGTTCAAATCTCGAATTTACTGTAACTCTTAAACGCCATTGTCTTCAAGACGGTCCAAATTTTTCAATGAATATTGTCATATAGAACGAGGTTTTACTCTTCTTTAATATTCTGAAAGTAATATTTCGGTTCTACTGTTAAGAAACCGTAAAATTCAGAAAATGTCAAAAAATGCTCTTTGGGCAGCTGGCAAGAGGACGGCAAGTCCCAATAGCTAACGCAGACCAAAGAAAATAGAAAACTAAAACGAGAAAGTCTGTGTCATTTTCTAGCATACTTAGTTAATTTTTGTTATTGTTAGAGTAGGGTATAAACATGGCACAAGTCCGATTTTCATTGTTCTCTCTGAATTATCAAAAATTTTTAAAATGTAAAATTTGGACAACAAAAATTTGGACAAAATACAACTCCATTATTGATGATATAGATTTTTTCTGGAGATGAACTTTGTGCTCACAATTAATTCTTTAATAATTGTCATGAACATAAAAAAACACATACACACTCAAACATAAAAAAACTCCAAATATTTATGTGAAAATGTCCACATAGAACAGGCTTTACTTTTTTATTTCTTAAAGTTATATTTGAATTCTAATATTATGGGGCCGAAAATGTGAGAAAATACAAAATCAATGAACGTGTTTTGGGGTAAAACAAACGTTCCTCAATATAAATATTGCAAGTAAATTAAACCATTGTGTTAATTTACGTATACAGTAAATTATATATTTTCTAAAATGTTTGATAGTTAATTTTTAGAAAATAATTTGTTACTGAATGCGATGTTGATACATTTCAGTGGCAAATAATTTTTTGGCATTCTTGTTTTGGAAACTTATTGTTTCAATCATTGAGTTACGTAGATGCAGAGCTGCAAAGCTTAATCACGTTCGCGTATGCATTACAAGGTCAATTTTATTTATATTATTAGTTTTATTACATTATTTTACGCAACTGTAAAACATTTACAAGTAAAACTTGTCACGAGATTCGGCCTCGTGTGTCAGGAGCAGAAGGTGAAGTACGTGGCCACTAAGGTTGGGAATTCGAAACCCGCGTACGGTTTGTTTAAGGTGTTTGCGTGGTGTGGTTTGGTGGGGTTTTGAGGCCCTCTTTTGTTGCAAGTGCTTATAGCATTTGAAGACGTTCTATAATAACCGGGAGCGGTAGCTCAGTGCATCAACTGAGTTCATTGCAGCGCCTCTGTCCGGGAGGTCATAGGTTCGAGTCCCGATGACGGCAGATGTGCGACACTAGCTGTTCAGCTAGGTCAAATTCAGTTTCTCCGATCAACACCACGTGCATGCCGGAGCAGAACCCTAACAAACGGGCCACGGACCGCGCGCGATATTTCCTTGTCCTATCCTCTCCCCTTACACACACACTTACACTAACATGCACTACACTACCACATATTCCGGGAGATCGGTCTGGAGCTTAGAGCTTGTCCCGGCTGGGGCGGTGCCCCGCTGGTGGGAGAATCCTGGTTGTGGGAAACCCCGCTAGCCAACGGTAGGTTGGCGCCGGATCTCGCCATCCAGCGGGGGAAGATCACCGCCATCTCCCGAAGAAAACATGAACTACATTTACGGGACTTATGACCTAAGCTGTTGACCCGCCCGGAATCACTAACCAACCACCTTCTATTATAAATGAAAAATAAACCCTAATCCTTTTTGGCCTGGCCAGTAATCGTGTGAAAGATGCGTGTGGAATCTGTGTAATTGTGGAACTGGCTCCCTATATCTACATCAATGGCATAAGCACTGTGATGGGGGCTGCGGGATACCAAGGGCAAATATGTAATGCCACTGGGATAGGTCTCCGCGATATTTATTTCATGACATTTATCTTATGGCAAAAATGCGTGTGAGGTACTGTGAGAAGTATATTCTGTGAACATTTTCTTCAATTCTAGGATCCAATCCGTAAATCGTTTACAAGTTGAATTTTTAATATATGGAAATTTGGGCAAGAATTGATAAGAAAATATTCACTCCCGTAAAATAAAAATGCAAAGGCAAATCGGCTATGGTTTGGGGTTACTATCACTCTTGTCCTTAGTGAAGGAATCGACTTACTGGCTGGAGAAAATGAACGACAATTTGAATGCCCATAATTTCCACTGATCACTAGAGAAAGTGCACAGATAGTAAAGTTACAGTTATATCAAGAAAACAAAACAAAAGCCATCTCAGCATTCGCTCAAAGGTTCAGGGAAACTGACCTCCCCCCCCTCTGACTTTGCGTCCAATGACCTAGAAGATGAGGTACAATACTTGTTCCCGGTTGCTTAGATTTATACGGTCCATTTCATTAATGCATTAAATATCATTCTTAAATTAATATTGCTTTCTTTTATGATGTTCGGTATAGCCTCTAATTGAATAGAAACAATTATGCTTGAGAAAAGATTTTCTGGGAGAGGGATGCTGCTCTTCATTAGGAATATCCCCAGGGGAGCAGTATATATCGCCAGAGGCCTGGTTAGTCTTTTGGACGCCGATAGATGGCAGTTGGCAAGAGGGTGGGGCAACACCATTTACCTATCCCTGACTGAAGAGAATAGGAAATATGTACGTTAAAGTGTGCTGCTACGTAGAAACACTATTTATTCTTATAATTTGCTCGTAAATGATTTTATCATAAATCTTTGTTTCTCCCCTGAATGAATTAATCTGTTTCAGTTATCACCCTCTTCTGCTGATAAGGAGTGTGTTATCGCGTACCGGAATAGCTCCTCTAATGTCACATGTTGGGGCGCATGGGCTTATGTTTACATTTAGTTGATGTAAACATTACATTCTATAAATTGCCTTAGAGTGTAGTTTGTAGCTGCGCCGTTACAGACGACATATAAGCCAGGAATGTAAAATAAGTCGTAGAAATCTGCTCTGTTTTTATGGAAGAAGTGTGTTTTATTTCTTAGATGAGAAATATAAATGAAAGAGGTGAACTTGACAGGTGCTCGCTCCAGCTAGTTCTCCAACGCTTCGCACTGGATCCTGGCCTCGCCTGCGGACGGAGCTAGATCCTGATCCGCCGCCGCGGGTATCGCGTCATGCGCAGAACGGCTGCGCAGTAGACCTACAGCCCGCAGACGTCGGTGCAAAATAAATCGAAGCAGAGCGTTGTGATGGTTAGGTGTGTGGTGAGCTGCGTGTGACATTGCTGCGGAATTCAAGCTGTTCTGAAGTGTTCCCTGTCATTCTGTTTGACAACGCACTTCTGACGGTAGAAGAGTTGAAGATTTCCACGAAGAATCGTTTGTGGAGGTTAGTAACTGCATGTTTCTACGCCGTCTCTTTGTTTCTTTGTGTTTTGACAACATGGAATCAGCCATCTTGCCTGTTTACATGCCAGTTTATTCGGTATTTGTGAGCATTGTAACGTGTGTATGAAGTGGAGTTTCATTTAAATACGCACAGTGGCATGTCTTTTGTCTGATTCTGGTATTTGGCTGTGTTTTCAATATGTGACGTTCATATTATGATGTTGTTCGGAATGCCTTGTGGAACGGCCGCGTATGCGTGTTTTCAGTTTTTTTTCAATATTCTCCTTCGAATTATCATAGTACGCCAATGTCATTCTTTTTAAATGCTTCGTATACGTTTTCTAAACAATTTTTTGATGTGAAACGTGATCTTTTATGCTCTTCTGAATTGTTAAGACGAACGAGTTGCATAGCACTTTGTTGTGGTTCTCCCAATCAGCTGGGAGGTCGCCATGTGTTAACAGCTGGCTGCCGCAGCATCATAAAAGAAATTATTCCCGTCTATTCTAGCTGTAATCAGTAACATCTAGAGCAATTATCGCTTGCAATAAACTACACACCAACTATTTGCATTTGTTTACTTCGTTGTTTGTCTTTTACTCAGAGGTGACATTGTACGTCAATTGCAGCATCTGCATGTACTTTGACGTGTGCAAATTGCGTTTCTGGAGATGTGCTCTGCATTAGATCGATTCGGTGTTGACGTGCGTGACCTGTCAGGGTGCACAGGGAAATGTAAGAGGGTTCTCCAGGCATTCTGTCGTGGTTGAGTGGTGTAATGACAGTGGTGTCCTGGGACACATCCACTCGTGTATTGACCATTCCAAGCGAACGTTGCATTAATTTTGTCATTGTGAAGCCCGGACCTGAAAACCGAAAACATATCTGCGTGGGCCATTATACAACACCGTGTGCGAGTTCGATTTTATAATTTCCCTCGAGAATCGATTCGTGAGGAAGCGGTCAGCTGTTCTGCGTTGTAACACTTTCTCACAGCTGTGAATTTTTCAGCGTCAAGCTTTGTTCCAAGATTGTTAAAAACAAAATTATATTGTTTTCACTTTCACAATTTGCAAATCTGGAAAAGTTGATGTATCAGTTATGATATAAATCATTACTTCAATGAAGTGATTTTCCACAAAAATTAAATTCATTTCAACTGGCATGTCATCTCAATCACGTTTGTTTACATTCTGAAATAATTTGATACTCTCCATGTGTCACACACACACACACACACACACACACACACACACAAACACAAACACACACACACTGTGTATAAAATGTAGAATCAAACATGATTTTGTTTGATTTGAAATATAAAATACACACAGTGTGTGTAAAATGTAGAATCAAACATGATTTTGTTTCAGAGATTTCATATTCTGCTTTTGAGAATTAATGTTCTTTGAAGTGTACTTAATAATTTGTTTTACCGCTACAACGGTTGGGAACGTATATTTATACAATATTTGTATTGAGCCGTGCCCATGCAATCATAAAATGAATCTAAACCACTCTTTTGGGTTTGAGATTTAAGGACAATTGACCTTTTAGAAACGTACTCAACTTCATAAGCCCGATAAACAAAATATTTACACTCTAACAATTACTGTTCTATTTACACATTTGTGATTTTTTTCATTGTAACATTATTTATTCTATCAAGAACGTGATGTACCTGTGTTATCTAAAAAGGTGTAACATGTATGCACATTCAAAGAAAAAGACAACTAGTATTTATTGATCGAATTAAAATAGTTATTCGGCCCTATATGTGTTATGTAAGTGCTTTTAGTGCTGTTAGTGCTTTGTAATTTTTGTATTTTGTGCTGTTAGTGGATAATGTAGATTGATGATAATGTACTACAATGATCTCTGGGAAGAGTCTGCAACCTATCATGATGTGAACTATTGGAGAGTAGATCTTGTAAAATCAAGAATGTATAATTTATAAATGAAATAAAACTGGTATTAAATACATTGTATGTATACCATTTGTCGAAGATGAAGCAATGCCAGTTACATGTAAGAATACATACATCTGTATTCCTAATTCACGAAAGTTTTTATTTGGTTATCATAAGTTAAACATATGAAAGTACGTAGTCTTTGTTGCAGCTGAAGCGAAGGCCACGCATTGTAACGTAATTGAACCACACAGAGGTCTGTAAAAAATTTCCTATAAGAAAGAGTTAAACACCAACAGTATAGCCTTCGTAAGTCTTATTTTTAATTTTTAATTTCTTTTTAACATAAGTAAGCGTGTACCCCTTAATTATGACTTCCATCAAACGATGATAACACTGCCGCAAAACTGTTCTCAAATCGATATCCTTAAACAGATTAACTCCGGGATATGTTAGATATTAACTTTGATAGTGGATCTATGCCCTTGGAGATTTACTGAACTGTAGTGAAGAGACATTTTTATGGTAATAGAGGAATACCTAGATCTACTGCAAAGAAAGCTTCTACAATAATATTGGTTAGGCACTCTTTTTCAGGAATTTACCGTGTAATAACAATCTCAGCATTTAAACATTTTTCAGGGGACGATTCTGTTGCGCCCGTCGGGAACAAACGTTGTCCACCCAGTTAGCATCTTCAGATCGTCATTCAACTCTTCATTGCTTCCGGGGAACTCAATTCACCACCTCGTAGTGCAATGTTCGCGTGGGCCATGAGAAAATCTGTAAATTCCGCGCGTGGCTGCAGGATTCTAGCAATATTCTTCGTCACTAAAGTATACTTTGAAAGAACGGAAACTTCATTATTCTGCTCGAACGTTCTCCATGGTTTCCTCGACAATGACCAGAGAATAATTAACTGAATTGTTTACTATTCGCTACTGTCGAGTTGAAGATGGCAAACTTGTAATGTATTGTTTTATAACAAACTACAGACGAGAAAATACCAAAACGATCGCAGAGATTGTGCGTGATCTTTTTGCAGTATTTTGTCTCCATATTAAGCGGTGTACTCGTTTGTAAACTCTTCCTGAAACACGTACGTAGGAGAAACAATCTGTGAAATGTACGTGATGGAGAATCCCCCCGTAATTGGGAAGTTCTTATGATAAATGCCTCTTAACGAGTAAAAGCTTCTTGCTTAGTTTTCTAAAATCAATCACAAGCATTTGAACCCTGCCTTGCAGTGTATTATTTGATCGAATCTTTCATATTTAATATTAATATTGCTGTATGTTGGACAGAATTCGAGAATGATTCAAACTCTTGGAGCTTCTAGTATTTGGGGACGAAAGGCTGAAGTGTAGCCCACATACGGTCCAATTTTAGGACAGTTGAAGCACTAAAGGCTCGTCTAAAATATTTTCAACCTAATGCAAAACTTTATCGAAACAAGTAACAAGAAGTCGAAGAAAGTGTTCAACAAGCCTTAACAGATCGGTTATAATCTATTTACATGAACAAGGGCAATTCTGAAAGTAACTTATGTTTGCTCTTATGCGAGAGAGAAGCCCGGAAAAGCGACTATCATCTTTTGGCAAAGTGCATAGTAATTAAGTAGTTAGTGGAGATTGGGAGGAGTCGGTTGTGATGCAGTTGATTCATTTGTTAGTTCAAATGAAAATTGTTGCCATAAAGTATCTCGCTTAAGATGACGTGAGAGCAGTTATGGGGGTTAGGAAGTTGAACGATATACTAGATCACCGGCAACAAACGATCCGAGAACTTAGCTGGGGCATTCACAACAAGTGTCTCGGAGTGCTGACTTCCGGCGGACATGCAGACTTCTCTTGGTTCTCAAGAATTCGTGCCTGCACTTCGCTGAGCATTCCCAAAGACTTTTTATGTTGGTAGCTATTCCCGTATTCAGGATTACTCAGGTTTTATCAGGTTTACTCCGATTTAAATGGAGTGACTTATGACAGATCATCTGGACGCGGTTATCCATTCAGGAGCTTCGTTACGACTTAAGTGTTTGGAATTGAAGCTCCCGATTGGATAACCGCGTAGACCTGACGATCCGTCAAAAGTCTCTCTTTTTAAATCAGAGTATAAAATGGCACTCATGTTGCACCGTTTCGTCGAGTGATTGATTTATCTTCCTGGTCGTTCAGCTTCTTTGGGTATTAGTCCTGTTGGTGTAGTGAATACTGTATCCTGGCAGGTAATGGTGTTCCTTCCCCGCTGGACGATATCAGGCGCCGACCTATACATTGAGATACGAGGTTTCCCTCTCCAGATACCTCACCCAGCGGGGCACCGCCCCGGCAAGGACACTGTGTAAGTTCCCCTAGGTATGATAGTGAATGTAAGTGTGTGAGGGGGGTGTAAGGGGAGAGGATGAAGGAAAGATCGCACGCTGTCCATGGCCTGTCTTTTAGGATACTGTTCCAGCCATCACTTGATGTTGATCGGAAAAAGCAAGGAAAACTACCGAGTAGAGCAGCCGTGCACTAGAATTCTCCTTTAGAAAATGGTTGATTTCGATCTAGCTATATAGATAACGTCATTCGATCTAGCTATATAGAAGATCCGCCTCCGTCGAGACTCCAACTCTGTGTCCTCCCGCACGCAGCGTCGTCCATGCCAGGTCTGCCCCAAACCAGACCTCAGTGCCTTGAAACTAGTTCTTGAGGCAGGTCTGGTATCTGACAATACTCTTGCTGCTGTTATAGGGTAGCTTCCTTGTCGATACATTTTTTTTTGTAGAAGGAATGTCAAAGCTTGTTCAATGTCAGGAGAAATGTAATGGCGATCGTATCGAAAAGTAATCTAACGTAGTTTTCTAATGTCTATAACAAAAGTTATGTCTCTATGGTTAACATTGTGCTAACCAGACGGAAACTACTTTCTGAACTGCCCGTAAATTAAATCTGTAATTAATTTTTGAATTTCTGGAAATATTAATCTTAAAATGTTTTTTGTAATGTGACACGATATCAAATTAAATAAGGTAGGTGTCGCTTCAGGATCACTTCAGATCTTTTCAGGATTTTTGTCTTTCTAGTTAGTTCTTCGGTGCGGCACTTTCCAAGTCTTTAGATCTCGTTCCTCCAAGCAGATATAAAGCGAGCATAAAATGCAGAAAATATATACAATGCAGCTGTTTGAAACCTTTCATTACTCGTTCTTTAATATTATTGTCTGCTTATAATAACACTGAAACTTCGTTGGGAACGTAAAAATGTGCGTGGTGTCTGTGTGTGTGTGTGTGTCTGTGTGTCTGTGTGTGTGTGTGTGTGTGTCTGTGTGTACATACAGTGTTTCCACATTCTATTTATACACTCAAATAGCGTCTTATTTAGAATTTTAAAAACTCGTTAATACATTTAATAATTGACAAGCATTTATAAGATTAGAGATTTAGGGAATCGGAAGGCGGTCGAGAGTGCGGAAAGGAGAAAATTCCGTATTCGCCCCGCCCATTTCATGAAGCTATCCCGCTTGAGGGAACCGTGTGAGGGCAGGCAGTTTCGCCGCCTGGTGCGTCGAGCGGCGTCGCAGGCGACAAAGACGACCTTGAGCGCCAGTGCCCGCCGCGGCTCAGATGAGGGCTGCTGCAGCCGCGGCGCGGGAGGGAAAATCAAACAGGTCGGAAAGCTCGTCTCCCCCTAGAACAGCTGCTCGCCGTGCCGCGCCGCACCGCGCAGCACCGCCTCCCCTGTCTGTGTGACGCGTCCTCGTTCCCCCCTGCAGCTTCGCGTCAGGCATGCGAGCGCGGGGCGGCGGATGCGGTGGGGGCGACGGGGGCGGCGGAGGCGATGGGGGTGGCGGAGGCAACGAGAGCGGCGTAGGCGTTGAGGGCGGTGGAGGTGGCAGGTGCGGTGGAGGAGACGGAGGTGGTGGAGGCGACGGAAGTGACGAGGGCGGCGGTGACGGGGACGGTGGAGGCGACGGCGGTGACGGTAACGGGGGCGGTGGAGGCGACGGGGGCGGCGGCGGAGGCGGCGAGGGCGGTGGAGGCGACGAGGGCGGTGAAGGCGACGGGGGCGGTGGAGGCGATTGAGGCGGCGGAGGCGACGAGGGCGGTGGAGGCGACGGCGGTGACGGTAACGGGGGCGGTGGGGGCGGCGGAAGCGACGGGGGCGGCGGAGGCGCCGGAGGCGACGGGGGCGGAGGCGACGTGGGCGGCAGAGGCGACGAGGGCGGCGGAGGTGACGACGGTGACGGTAACGGGGGCGGCGGAGGCGACGGCGGTGACGGTAACGAGGGGCGGCAGAGGCGACGGGGGGGCGAGGCGACGAGGGCGGCGAGGCGACGAGGGCGGCGGAGGTGACGACGGTGACGGTAACGGGGGCGGCGGAGGCGGCGGAGGCGACGACGTCGGCGAAGGCGCCGCGAGTGGCAGAGGCGTCGAGGGCCGCGGAGGCGACGGAGGCGGCAGAGGCGCGAGGACGGCGGTAAAGAAGGTGGTGGATGCCTCGCTGGATCGGGAGCGGAGTGCTCGGGCGGGCCATGGTGGGCCCCACGATTTCGTCCCGTGCCAGTCAATAGGGGCTCGGTGGCTCCCCTCGCGACCGCCGCCGCCGCTGGGGCCAGAGGGCACCGCGCGCGGCCTCGGCCGGCAGGCGCGGCGCGGCGCTCCGCTGCGGCGCTGTGACGTCACGGCGCGATCGCGAGTCGATAGCCGCGGCGGAGGAGGCGGCGGTGGCGGCGGCGGCTGCAGCGGGTGGCCGCCGCGTCGCGTCGTCGGCGCACTCGAGGGCCGCCGCTCGCGCTGCGAGCGCAGCCCAGAGCCCGCCCCGCGCGCCGCGCCGCGCCGTGCCGCCCCAGCGCCGGGGGCAAGGACCTCGCGCTTCCGTGATCGCTGGGTAGATCGCCGGTCGCCCGCCTCCGCCAAGGCGGCTGAGGGATACGGCCCTGGTTAATTCAGCACGACGTTCGGGGTCGTTGCCACGCCTGAGTTATCGGTCCTATAATCGATACTCCCAATATCGATTCTTGATTACAATATTATGTATCGGAACTATTTCAGTTAATATTTTAAACTTTTTAATACATTGTTCTCCCGTACACTAATGTACTACTTACCCATAATCGTTTATTAATTAATATATATATATATATATATATATATATATATATATATATATATATACTACCCATTATGTAAGTCCACTTAAATGAAAGCGAATGAATACTTCTTCCTGTGAGAAACTACCGCACTGTGAATCGTAGGGACGGACGATGTCCCTAGATGTAAATACGCTTAAAATTAAGTACGTCATATCAGTACAACTTACAGTATGTGAGTCTGTAGGTTTATCATCAAAGTTGTGTTATCAATTATTAATAATAAAAGACAGATTAAAGATATATTAATTTCGATAGTATTAATTTTAGAAACCCTCATATCAGTTCTTGAAGGTTAGTGACTGATGTAACAACTGTATACGTCCTTGTATTCCTTATGTGATCGTTTAGATTCCGTATTCTTTAAATCATTTGATACGAATTAATCCATTTCTTTTCTAAATATTACATTATTCATCGTTCTTTTGCTTTAGAATTCAGTGATTTTTGGGAAGTTTATAGATGCGTGGATATTTTAGGGTTCGTGGAAAGATTGGAAGCAGAACTTCGCCACCCACTGTGTTATTTCTGCGCTAAAAGTGGAAGTATAAACTATAAAAGTTTTGTATTTCATTCCAGGTCGCAGCGTAACTAAATATTTGTTCTTAAAATTTTTGCAAGAGTAAACGAATGAATTTTTAAGAACGTTGCTCACCTGGTTTTTGTGCGTTCGTGGCGTGTTCTTTTTTGGATGCATAAGCTAGAACCGCAATAAATTTTCATTCCAGCGGTGTACACTACGTTTGAGCAAATACTTTTCTGATATTTAGGACCCATACTTTTTTGCAGTCAACAAGTAGGCTAATTAGTATATTGCTTTTGTTTGTATCATACTGTTTTATTTTTCTAGTGCTCATTTAAACAGGAATAACATCAGCATTTACACTGCGTGAGACTACCAATGGGTTAGCTATGTTTTTTGTCACATTGTGTGCGAGCTAATGACTCATTATTAGAGATATTTTCCGAATATGACGCTGCCAAATAATTTCATCGTTTCTCATTTGATATTCGTGGCAAATTCTATTTTCTAATCATACTTAACTATTAGACAATTCTCGTGTGCAAGAGGTGTGAAAATCAGCTGCGCTTTATCTGACGGTGAACTGAAATGTAGAGTAGGGGTGCTCTAACTAGATGATATAATTTCATAGTTTTCATCTCGTGTGCAATGCATTGCATAATAATTTCATCGCTTGTGCAATGTCATCACAAAACTGCCTTGCCAGAGTATTAGCTGTTGACATCGCAACGAGAGTTGGTCAACCAACGTTTGGGTTTTCACGCCTTCGTGTAGACTGAAATTTTTTTCTGTCCTAGTATATACAAGTGCTTTGACGTGTCCCCCCCCCAGACACACACACGCGACTGAGCGAAGGAAGGAGGGTTAAAATTTTCAGCATGAACTTTTCCCCCTTCGTAGCATTTGCATCACTCAACGAATTTTTCTGATCAAAGCCCCTAACAATTTATTTTCGGTGAGAGAATGAGGTTGATTATGCATATGACGTGATAAACAAAGCCTATAGGAGTATCGGAATGAACATGTTGATGAAAATTTAGAACGCATTAAATACTATATTTGTCGCTTAGGCAATGCGGTCTCAAAGTGATCTTCTACGAGCATTAGTTTTAGACTGATCCACTCACATCACGCCGCAAGCCGGTCACCCAAAGTTTCAGCCATCTTTTCGCGGCCTTCTTCAGGGCTGAAATTTATCTTGTCGTGACAGACGCGTGTGTGTCGGCATCTCCCCCCTCCCTTTCTTTTCTCACTGGCACGTCAAGGAAACATCGAGAGTGGAGTTCGCCTGACGAAACGGCATTTCGTTGGAAGTGGAGCGTGAGTGCTACAGCCATTACGCTCGTGTATCGACAGCTGCGTTTTGCGTATTTCGGAGAGTGCACTGGAGCCCAAGAGGGCGCGCGCCGCGTGCACTGTGTAAGCAGATTCCAGAAGCTTTTCGGAGCCCGGTATGCGGCAACGCTATCGCATATCTGTTGCGAACGGCTGAGCTGACAGAGCTCCGAAAATCGTTTTTAGCGACCTTCTTTCAGCGTTTGGCCCACGCGGGCGACGCGAAGCACTTGCACGTTGCGGCTGACAAGGAGAAGTGCATTATAAGTGTAAATAATAGGAAGGTCGCATCGATAAATCCAAGGCCAAGAGGAACGGTGTGGTATCTGGAGTTGGAAAACGCCTACAAGAGTTAATTCTTTATTTGAAGGATGAGATAAAGAGTTTGCGATTACGTGATGTGCCCACCATACAGAAGTGTGAGGAAATTGCTAAGCGATAATACTGCCTTTTTGGTTATGTTTTAACTCTTCATCTCGAACTGCTGTAGAACGATTCTCTCCACAGGTTTCTGAGAAATCCATTGGACTTTAGGAGGTAGAAGAGAAAGGCAATCGTGGAATATTCACATTTGTTAATAAAATTAACCACCTAACGTCGTAAAATGTATAATGAAATTTGTCTGTATTGATTCACCCGAGCATTGGTTCCTTGTTTAAACGAGAAGTCGAACTTCTTGTAGAAATTGCAACTCATACAAGTTCCAAATTTCCTCATTGTTAATACCCGTCCATTAATGCATACATTTGCAACCTTTATGTGTGATAACATGCAGATCTGTGTCATTCTGGTGGGATGTATTTGATTCAGCCTGAAGGTGGAAAACTGATACTGGGCAGCTGTGAAATTAATTTAAACGATACAGATTATTTAAGTTTTCTGTGGTGAATAGTAGGCACATCATTTTTGTAATTTTGTACCAAATCTTAGAACCATAAGTACAATAGAATGTATTGCCTTTGCCTTTTTTAATTGCATAGAATATTTTACAAAAAATATTGTGCAGTAATTATTCTGTATTCAGTTCCCTGTGTTCAGGTTTATTGGATTAATTTAGTCTTTTAATGAAGATTATCAGCTTATGGGAAGACGACGTTGCTGAATAATAATAATAATAATAATAATAATAATAATAATAATAATAATAATAATAATAATAATAATAAAAATACACGTAGTGTGGGAAACAAGGTATCGAATTTAGCGTTTTAGAACTATTAGGTAGATGGATCTGTAGTATATCCCTGTTTATAGAGTTGCTTTCTGGAGCACTTCTTGCTATACAAACTAAAAATTTAAAAGAAAGGAAAATAAACTAAACGGATAATTTAAAAAAATTTAACATAAAATGTGTCGCAAGTCACAATCATTACATTCTGAAACAGATATGCAGACAGACAGAACTAAAAAAGGAGTCTGGTTTGCCTTTCGCATACTAATAACAATCAAATTTAAATCTCTACATTGGTCACGGCCTGAGAAGCCATATCCGTGTTTAACGTATCGCAATTTCCTCCAGCCTTCAATGTTTGTGCTTGTTTGCAGCACGTTAAATTGTATGTAATTCCATGACATGCGTTGCCTGGAACGCCTCCCCGACACGAGCAACACTGCCCTGCCGATCAGATTTATGCGTTCCAGGCAAGTTCTTATTTGGATGGAAAAGCTAGAACCGCCATAAATTTTCATCTCAGAGTGTACATCATGTGGGAGCAAATACTTTTTCTGGAAATGAAGACGCATACTGTTTGGCTGCCAGCAAGTAGGCTAAATTATTGCTTATGTTCGTGCCATACTGTTTTATTTTTCTAGTGCTAATTTAAACAGAAATAACACCAGCATTTATACTTTGTGTGACACTACCAATGGGTTAGCTATGTTTTTTTATACATTCTGTGCGAGCTAATGGCTCATTATTAGAGTTGTTTTCCGAATACGATCCTGCCGAATTATTTAATCGTTTCTCATTGGACATTCTTGGCAAATTCTATTGTCTAATCGTACTTAACTATTAGACCTGTTTTACACAGGAGACTGGAATTGGAGAAAGGGTGACCAGGGGGAGAAGGATAATCCGCGAAAAAACTTGTGTCAAGGTGATCGCCTGCACGTTGGCCGCTTCCTTCCATGGAAAGTGTTAGCGTCGGAGGGCGCATTGCCGCACACGGAATTCCGTCAGTCCAGCTGGACGATGCGTCCTGACCTTGGAGCTTGACATTCAAGTCTGTGCAAGACATACGATATGCAACTGTTGAAAAGAAGGATGTGTCCTTGGTATGCAGATAAATTACATGATGCATCTTAGAGCAATGCAGTCAGTAAACACAGAGGGCCTTCATGACCTGATTGGCCAGGGGGAAAAATATCAGAAGTAACAAAGAGTATTTAAATTATGCTGTAAATTTGCTGCAATGAATTCGTGAAGCGACATAAGAGGTACTAGTAACTCAGGACGATGGTTTCGGACTTTAGAACTTTATATTTCAACTAGACATTTCAACAGGATATTCGATTATTCCAGCATTGAAGTATATATTTGGGTCTGGTGTTTTACTGTGGGGACAAGACCTTAAGAATATATTTCCTTTACACCATATTGTAAATTGATTTTTTTTCTCTCTCTTAGGCTCATTTTTCGTTCGTTGCAGGTTCATGGTTGAGTTGAACTCTTGAGCGTGTCCTTGAATCTCACACGCCTTAAAGCTGTTGGTTGTGGTGTCATTGTTTTCCACAATATATACTCGTAATGAAAGCTCCTGCGTTTTACACCTAATTCACTCAGGAAATTGTTCAATCGGCGTAATTAATTTATTATCATGGTTCAAACACAGTAAATGCAATTAGATTTAAATTCAAAAATAATTAGTCGGTAAAATTAAATGTTTCCTGTGTAATTTGTTTGGTAATAATAATAATTGTACTGTAAACACATTTTGGTATATATGAACTATTTGTCTTTCCCTTACCATTCTTGTGAAAATGTTTCATTGCAATGGCTGCAACTAACGAAAACTCTACAAATTAGAACACGATAAAATATTAGCACATTGATTTATATTGACCAAAAGTAAAGTTCGACTTGTGGATCAATCTAGTACTTGGAAAATGTGTATGTTGCTTTGGCTGAGATAAATGATTAGAACCATCAATTATAGTTCGTCATTTGTTTTATTTTCGGTGTTGTGTAGGTTTCTGATGAATAGGAGGCATCGCAAACGCTGAATGGAATAGCAGCGTTCATAATTGGATGTGTTCGGCCGTAACGTTTTATTATAATGCGGTAATGAACTTCAGCATAATTTATCTTATTACTTGTCATTGGATAGTTCTTGTGAAAAGTAGTTTTTGTTAGTTCTAGTTAGATAAATCAGTAGGTACTCTGGGAAATAGAATGATTCTAATTTTTTAAACGATAACAATATCATTGTGAAAAGCATCTTTTGATTTCTGCATCGTGATTCATTTGATATGACTCAAGGAAAGTTCATCGTGGATTCGAAAAGTATTTAAGCTCCCAACCATTTTATGCAGTGCTCCATACTCAAAGTTCTTAACTTGAGTTGTGTATGTGTGTAAAAGACCTCAAAGCTTAGGAAGAATTAAGGAATATTGAAGGATTTCAAGGTAAATAAAAGGACAATCAAAACAAAACAACTATAACATCCGAGAATTGAAGATTTTCCGGATTTGTGTGTATTTGGGAAAGATTCAGTGCGTGTGATTGGCGTTCACCAACACCTGTGAGCCCGTGGAGCCGGGTTTTCCGTCTGCGATTCCGCGATCTCGGACTTGGGATTGTGCATTGAGCGCGAGCGAGAGCGAGCGCCGGCATTCGCGCACCGTCTCCATAAAAGCGTCCCATGAAGCGCCGTGACGAGCGCCAGTGGACGGAGACGCGTGTCCAATTGCGGCGTTGTGCCATTGTTTCGTGCGTCAATGGCCGCACACACAAAGGGCGCTGGCGGAGGACGAGGAGAGCTCGCTCTCTCTATCTCTCTCCTTCTAGCCCTCTCTGCCCTCGCTCTCTCTTCCCCTCGCTCTCCCTCTACCCCTCGCTCTCTTTATATCTCTCAGCCTCCCCCTCTCGGCCTTCCTCCCTCTCGCTCTTGCTCCCCCTCTCTCCCCTCGCTGTCCCACCCCTCACTCTCACGCTATTTCCTCCCATCCACTTTTCCCCAGTTCTCTCCCCTCTCCCTCTGTTGCCTCTCACCTCCCCCCTCCGCTCTCTCCTCCCTCTCCCCTAGCTCTCTCCTCCCTCTCCCCCTCGCTCTCTCCCCTCTCACCATCGCTCTCTCTCCCTCTGTGCTCTCCCTCCCTCCCTCCCCTCGCTCTCTTCCCATCGCTCTTTCCCCCGCTCTCTCCCCTCTACCTCTCGTTCTCTCCCACCTCTCCCCCTCGCTCTCTCTCACCTCTCCCCTCACTCTCTCTCACCTCTCTCCCTCGCTCTCTCCTTCGCTTTCTCCCCTCTCCCTCGCTCTCTCTCTCTCTCCCTCGGTCTCCCTCCTCCACGCTCCCCTTCCACCACCGTTTCTCTCTCACCCCTCGCTCTTTCCTTTGTGCTCTTTCCCTCACTCTCTCTTTCCTTCGTGCTCTCTCTTTCCCTCGCGCTCTCCCTCCCTAATTCTTTCTCTCCTTCGCTCCATGCAAACGTGTTACGTCCCCTCCCCGCCCCCGCCGTCCACCTACGGAAGAAGCGGAAGAGCGCCACACCGCGATAGGACATCGCGTGGTATCTACGCGCGTTTCCCTAAGTTCCGGAATCCTTACCTCAAATAATTGGGCCGTCGCACACATTCGTGCGCTACCTGAAACAAATGGAAGGGACTGCTTTTCTGAGCCCCGTTGGCGATTAATTTTTTTCATATTCTATTTTTGATATTCGATTTAATTTACATATGATTTTCTACTAGTAAATAAATATACTTCATGGAGAATGAAATTATAAATTTAATGGAATATTCAGTTGAAATGCATGTTGAACCATTTACGGTGTTGACATAAGTAGATCGTGGAGAGCTGCTTCCCCAAATGTTATGTGTAACCATTTCCCTATTTGTCAGGTTGTAAAAAGAAGAATTAGGGATTGAAAATATTTAAGGAAACGAAATGTTTTATTATGTAAGTCAAGGAAGCTTCTTTCATAATGTTCAGGTGAGCCACGGCCTAAGGTCGAGTATAAACCTTTGAATCGAGTGTTATTGGCGATATTTCATTACAATAAAATACTAGCTCTCACGCCCAATAAATTATTTGCAATGTTAAGCAAGCTTCAAATTTGATTTGATATTACTTCAGATTACTAAACCTCCCAACTCCTGTCTCATTTTCAAGAATAAGATCTTTATCTGTGGGTTGTTTCTTCGTTCAATATAATAGAAAGTGCTAGTCATTTCAATGATGAAATATCAGTACCAGTGAGATCCGCACCAGTGAAATATCAGCACCAGTGCACAAATACTTCTTGTGGCATTTTGCTGAGACTCTCATCGAGTTGCTTAACAGTTTGTTGACGAATTTTGTTTTTCCATAATGTGAGGAACTGGTGCTTATGGGAGAATCCAATCGCTAAGCATACATGTAAGAACACTCGTGAGGTAAATCTATACTGTTTGAATGTAAACGACGAAACGCACATAGGACAATCGATGGAGTTAGAAGCGAGTAACGACATATCGAACCAAAGTGCGGCATGTTCTGGAAGTGTCGCCGGATACCAGTGTTCAGAATCTTTCATAGAACGCAAATGTCTTCCCGCGTTTTATGAGCAGCGCTACGAATATTGCATTATTTTTATTTGTTTTACTTCTTTGTAGCTTCATAATATCGGCCTGCCCTCTGGCTTTTGTTTACGAATTGATTAGAAGTAACTTTCGGAAATTCTTTTGCTTTGACAATCTGAGTATTTGTTGGAAAAGAAATGAAAACATGCGAATGCTCAGTATAAAAAAAATGTTTCCACATGGAGCTGGTCCTCGAAAAGGGCAGGTCTAGAAAGAATCAATTATGTCTACATCAACTTTGAGGGGCGGCTTTTTGTTAGACATTTCTGCTTTAATTTGTTCGTCGTAGACGTGTTCAAATGAGTTGTAAGTACTATATCATAATGATTCATTAATTTCTTTCACGCAATTACCACATTGAGATTGACTAATACGGTCACGTTTTCGCCGGGTAAAAAAATTCTGAAGGCTGTGCGAGAAAACCACTATTTATCGCAGGCCCCATCGAGCGGCATTTATTCCTGAAAAATTTTAATTGCATTTCTCAACCACCTTTGCGTGAGCTGTCACATGGCGCTACTATTTTTTGCGATGCTATCTGCATTGCCGATAATAACGCAGATACTCCACGTAAATAAAATGTGCCGTTTCGTGTCGTGCGAGGTCGGTCAATGGGTAGGTTCCGACCCACAGGCTGTAGATACGCCCACGTACAGGATTTCAAACTGCGAGCGCACGAGGTATGTAACTCTCCAATACTGAATGATGTCGTTTATGAACCTTTCTTTTTTTAAAGAAAGAGAGTGAAATGCAATCAAAATTGGAAAATAAAAGTGTGCTTCTTTGACTGTAGAAATGTGCATTTAAGTACTTTCAAGCGATGCCATTGCATTTTTCCTGGTAATTCGACAAAATGAAACGCCTTTTTTTCAAAACGGAAGTTTCTGTACTACGTTTCAATGTCAAACGAAACTTTATCCAACCGTGAGAGTACAGAATTATAATGGAATAGTCCTGAATTTTCAAACGGTTCATGTTTTCAAGCGCTCTGTGCTTTCGTGTTAGTTAAAATTTCAACTACGAAAAGGAACTGCCATCTGTTTAGATTGAGTATTGGATGTGGTCGGGTCCCCACAAATCCTCAATTTGGGACTCCAGTGGACCTGCAATTCCTCGCGCGTAAGTAGACAGCACAGTTAACTCCCGAACGCACAAGTCCCCCGCATAGTTTTCTTTTTCTTTTCTTTTTTCTCCAAATCTCTGACCCTGGAGTTTTCATTCCGACGTACGGATTTAGTAGCAATAGAACTTAAGAATGTTATCTGTATTTTCTTTTCAGAGATCACTTCGTCGTATGCTGAAAATTACATATTGTGTGTTCGTTTGAGGGAATAGTAAACAAACATATATTGTCTGCTCCGGTAACATATTCGAGACATGTTGATACGTCGTTGAATATTAGTATCGATTGTTTTTATATCGATAAAGGATATATGAATCGTGATAGAATGGAAATTACGTTTTGCAATTACCTTTGCAATTTGAATTTATTGTCGCCTTAATTTTCGTAATCTTTATTTTTTTTCACGTCACTCGAAAGAATTCTAGGCATTTCGTGATTGTGTGAGAATAGTACAAAGAAATCATTGTAATATCAAAATAACGAGGAGTATTGAGAATCAATCTGCTATATGTCAGTATTTTTTTTTTAACAATTATGTTTGGAAAGCCATACCACGATACTATTCTGTACCACCATACCGTACAGGCTACACACTTTATTACCATGCATTCTGGCAATATCGAAATCATATATCGATACTTGAAATGATACTACCATACGTCAGGTTGACGCCCGTTGGGTCTGTGAGTGTGGGAGGCATGCGTGTCGCGGCGGGGTTCGTGCCTACGCGTGTTTACGGCGCGCGAGTGCGCTCTCGCGTTCTCGCCCGCGCCGCCGACTCCCCCGCGCGCCCTATTGTTTCCGTGTCGACTAATCCTCGCGCAGCGGCTGCCCCGCCCCTTTCCCCACCCGCGCTCCTTCCACCTTCAGTTGCGAGCTCTCCCTTTCCTCCCCTCTCTCTCCCCCTGCGGGTGACGACGCGCAACTCCGCTCCCGTGAACAGCCTCGCCGTCGTCCCCGCTTCTTCTGTCGTCTTCGCCACCCTTCAGCCCTGCCACCGTCACTGTCCTCGTCACTCCTCACCCTCGCTCCACTCACAGCCCGCTTCTCGCTCTCACCGTCATCTTCACCACTCCTCGCTCTTCCTTCTGTTGTGGGCCCCGCCCCTATTCTCACCCTTGCCGTTGCCATGTCACGCGCCTTCGCTCTCGCCCTCACCCTATCCGTCATCACTCTCTGGCTGGCCTTCACCTTGTCCTTGACCATCGCTCTCGCCTTCGCTCCTCTCCTCGTCACCGCCCTCACAAATGTGTTCGTGTCATTATACTTGGGTTTCTGTGACCTGGCTGATGACAGCTGAACAGCTGCTACGGTTTCGTCCGATCGGGAGCTTAAACGTAACGTCACCGTGAAGACGTTTTAGCTCTCGATTGGATGACATCGTCACAGCTGACGAAGTGTCATCGGCCAGGTTAGAAAAACCCAAGTGTGGGCTTTCGATGGGTCCATCGCTCTCGCTCTCACGCATGCCCCCCCCCCTCCTTTGCCCTCGCCTTCGACATTGCCATCACCCGCGACCCCGCCTGCGCCTACGCCCTCCTCTCGCACACTCGCTTCCGCGCCCGCCCTCGCTCTCGCCCGCCTTCTCGCCCGCGCTCTTGCCCGCGCTCTCACCCGCGCTCTCGCTCTCGCCCGCACTCTCGCCCGCGCTCTCGCCCGCGCTGTCGCCCGCGCTCTCGCCCGCGTTCTCGCCCGCGCTCTCGCCCGCGCTCTCGCCCGCGCTCTCGCCCGCGCTCTCGCACGCGCTCTCGCACGCGCTCTCGCCCGCACTCTCGCCCGCGCTCTCGCCCGCGTTCTCGTGTGCGGCCTTTGTCGTTGCCACCGCCCTTTCTTTGCATTAACGCGCTCATGTTCTTCCGCCCGCTGCTCCCGTCTGCTTCACTTACCCTGCACTTGCCTCCCGCCCGCTGTTACGTGTGTTCTCCTGTTACCTGGGTTTGCTTTGTCTCGCGCTCATTAGCACTAATTTTTTACAGCGTTTTTTTTTTTTATGAGAGCCGCGCCTTTCTTTGTTCTCGTTTCTGTGCGTTGCGTTCTGCCTCACTTCGTTGTTTCCTCGTTCATACGTTAACCCTTTGCCTCTACGCTACCTCGCGTGCGCCTCCATCGGACTCGCTTGTATGCGGCTGGGCGCTGTAAACGATTATAAAACTTACGGGTGCTACTGTAAATATATAATTCTTTGTTCCCACTTCGGTAGTAGAATCATTAAGGGTTGTCCTCAATGTATGTTGAACCGCTTTAAAGATTTCAAATTTTGCCAGAGGGCACTACGTGATTTTATTATTTGTACATTTGGTTACAGTGACGCGGACGCTAGACTGTGTTATCTATGAAGTTGAAAATTTCTCATTGTATGATGGTTTCTGTGGAAATATTACAATACGTTTGCATTTTTAAGTGAAATTTGCTTTGAACTCTACGAGTTCAAGGAAGATCGAAGACCTCAAGAAGAAATCCCTGCGAGCTCAAGTTTAGTTCATAATTCTCGGTAGCGGTTGCTGAACCCTTGAATTTAGTACCATGTGTTAAAATCTTGGGTGAGGATCTTAGTTTAATATTCACAGCCCCTTTTCCTTCTCTTAGCAAAGGATCCACAAAGTAGGATCAAAAGCTTTGTCTTCAAATGCGACTATTTGGTTATTAGTGCTGAAGTGACCGGAATGAGCTTTTAAATTAGTTTCATTGTCTTAGCTTTTATTCAAAGTGTTATAAATAAAATAAAAAGTATTTAAGGATTAGAGTCTTTTATAAATTTGAATGACCTACAACAGCAGGAAAAACAGGTTTCATACCAGATGTCATTAAAATCTAATTATGCCCGTGATTCACGGAACATTCTTTTTTTTTCAGAATTGTGAACAAATAATGTTAAATGTTCAGTTTAGCCAGGCCCTAGATAGCAATATAAACATAAATATTATCAAGAGGTTGTAATACCTTTTCCTTTTCCTTAATCTCCTTTCGCAGCAATTACGAGGGTTTGTGGTTTCTACTGCAGACGTACAGAAACCATACGATAAAGGTTAATTGAAAAATAAATTAGAAACTATGATGAAGCAGACTTTATTGTGGTGTCTCCGAAAGCGTTAATTATTGTGGCCAGTCAAAATGTACTATGTGGCTCTTACCAGAGGAACTCATGACAATATTTAAACTCTTAGACGTGGAAGATATGTGAACATTCTGATAATGGCTTCCATGTAGTGAAAAGAGTGTTTCGAATGTGTCTCTTTTTTATTTTTAAATGTTTTAAAAACGAGATAGGTTTGGATACAAATGGGTCATTTAGTGCAGTCGGATGTTTTCTTGCTTCTTAGCAATCTTGTCATTATTTTCATCATGTTTCTCTTCTAAATACGTTTACCCTATTCATTTTGCTTCTTTTTTACTACAATTCCGCGGTTTCATTAAATCACATTTCGTTGTATGCTTCTCCCAACATAGAGAAATGTTCAGTCTCTCACTTCGTAATATTGTCATCTTTCTTACCTACTCTTCTAAACTTGCATTTGTCGTTTGTATTCCTCTTTGACGAGTTTATGTTCCTTTGACTTTTTTCCTGCTCCGTTGCAGATTAATTCGTTGTAGACCAAAGCAGTGGCGTAGTTACGGGGTGCAGGGGTCGAGGGTCCACCCCGGGAGTCATCAATTGTAAAATTTTATAATTGGAATTAGATATTTATAATGAATTATTAAAAAATTATATATTATTAATTTAATAGTTGTACATTTAAATCATAAATAGATTTAAAATCGAAATTATAGATACATTTGCCGCCCTTATATCTCGAAAAGTGATTTTATAAAAATATGCATTTGTTAATTAGTTATACTGTTTTAGATTATTTATTTAAAAAAATATTTTAATTATTCTGAATTTCATACAGTTTTCAATAAAAGTCAGTTGCAAATAACGTATATTTGTATTAAATAATGTATAAACTGGTCAGTAATATATATTTTTGTATTTAATTTATGGTGTTATCATTTGTTTTGCCCCGGGTGACACCAACTGAAGCATCGCCACCGGTTCCAAGTTGACGCTGCTCTTCTCGCACCAAATTCGCTGCATCTCACCTCGCGCGCCCCACCCCCACCCCGTCGCCCGAGAGGCTTAACCTGCGGCGGCGGGGCCTTCGTCACGGATGCCGGGGGGCGGACAGGACGGGCGCGCTCGGCGGGGCCGCTTTGTTGTCAGGCGCCCGTCACTCACCGTGGGCCTGTCTCGCGGGCGCAGCGGGGCCACCGCCTCCCCGACGGCTGAGGGGGCGGGGACGAAAGAGATGCTCGCGAGCGTGAACGCCCCAAAAGACGGCTTGCCGGCCCGGAGCGGGAAGGGGCAGGGGTGGGGCGAGACCACCGCCCCCCGCCGGCAGGGCGTCAACGATGGGGGGGCGGCCGAAAAAGATGCTCGCGAGCGTGAATGCTCTGAAAGACGGCCTGGCAGCCCGGGAGCGGAAGGGGAGAGGGGCGGGGCGAGGGCACCGCCCCCCGCCGGCAGGGCACGGGGAGGGCGCGAGCGAGAACGACGGCTGCGGGGGTCCGGCCGGGGGGCGTCGGGACGAAAGAGATGCTCGCCAGCGTGAACGCGCCGAAAGGCCGGCCCGGGCTTCGGGGGGAAATGGGAGAGGGGCGGGGCGGGCGAGAGCACGTGCGCGCGGTGAGCCCGCCGCGGCCGCCGCCACTGCCGCTTTTGGAGAAACAGGTGTCCGGGGCCGCGGGCGGGAGCGGGAGCGGAGCAGCGGGCCGGCGAAGGCCGCACGGACCGGACGGCTGCGGATGCCACTAGATGCCGCCCCGGCTGCCGGACAACGCTCGCTGCAGCTGCAGGCCGGAGCCCTTCCAGCTGGGCACCCGCGAATAACCTCGCTTTGACGTATCTAGCGTGCACCCAAGGACAAGCCTCGGGCGGGTTGTGAATATGTCCCTGCTGCCTGTTTCGTTGCAGAAAATTTGTCTTTTTTATGATGTATTGACTTTAAGGATGATGCATCGATCATTTACTCACTTTACAGATTTTTGTAGGCTTATGCTGGTTAAAAATTAAGGTAACTTAATCAAAACATTGAAGACAGGGGAAAACCTCGGGGTTATGAATCTTGGGTATAATTTTGTGAAAGGCATCGAATGGTGAATCTACTTTTTTTTCGTGTGGTTTTTGGTATGGGTTTGGCCTTTGGCTAGTTTGAAATGAGAGTTCGGTTTTTGGGGGAGCTGTCGCTTTTGGGGAATGTGGCCTTCGTGTCATCTGCACTTTTGCAGGGAGAGGCCGCGAAGCCCAAAGCGACAGTTGCGAGGGCTGCTAGACGAAATAATGCACGTTTTATTTAAAATCACTTGTCAGAAAGTATAATTTTTTTTTTCAAAATAATATCAAAACATTAACATATGTTACGTCATTCCATTCCTCTTTTTTTATATGTATCTATTGCTAGTGAGAAAAATATACGGCATTTATAAAACCAAAGGCGATTAAATGTTCGTTCAGCACAATAAACCTTGGACACTGTATCATGGTACAGTTTCTGAAGGTTCGGGTTATTAAGGTTACTATTGTGATGGATGTTCCCTTGCGTTGAAACATGTTTGCTGTCACCTTCCGAGTTCTCTGACGATCTTTCGCCAAGTAGTGCTCTGGCTGTCTCCTGATGGCGCAGCCGTGGGGGGCTTGTTTCCATTGGTGTGACCTCCCTAAACACTTTGAAAGGGGCACTGTAGTCTTTCTTAATACAGGACTTAATTGAAATAAATATGTACAATTCCCGAAAAAATTATGTGTAGAGCGTACAGATACTTTTTAAAATTTACAGTGATGAATCATGACAAGCCGATTGATACATTAGTATGTATGCAATATATTATTACCGAATGTGTATTTTAGTACGTATAATTACCTAGGGATTTAAATTTGAAACATATCGCCATTTTACGTTGTTGTAAGAATCTACACTTCTGCTGTGTTTTCATTAATTAGTTGACTTTCTGTTTTTCATTAATAAAAATAAATTTGTATTCAACTAATGAATTCGAGACAAAAACATAGGATCAATTTCGGATCAACCCGTGAAAGGGGGCCAATTTATAATCGATCCCCCCTCCCTTATAGAAAACCCCTAAAATGCGCCAAATCCAAAATCGACCGGAAACTACTTAAAATATTGAAAGATATACAAAACTCCCCAAAAAAATCGGCCATATTAGAGTTGATCGTTCCTACTACCACCCAAAAATAAAAATAAAATTAAAAAAAAAAAACTGAAAATTGTTGTTCAAGGAAAATGCCACATGCAAATTAAACAAAAGCTTAAGGGACAGGGGGCCCCAGAAATGTAGTTGCCTCCTCCTTGTTTTAGGCTGCACTCGCACATGATTGTGAACCTCGCTAGCCACGCTAGCTGGTGTGTGATTGTCTTTATATCGTATTCATTAGTGTGGTGGTTTTAAACGTTTTCGTTACTGCGGTCCAATTATTTCTACATTATGCAGGGTATACAATTATGTATACCTTGTGAGATTGATACTTGTTGTTAACAAGTATACATCGCATACTACATCATTTCCATAGAAATTATCATAGGACTGAAATAAACAAAGCTTGTTGTTGTTTTAACAAGTATTAGTCACACACACACACACACACACACACACACACACACACAACCTGCGATTCGATGTTTCAAATATCTGTCATTCAGATGCACTTCGAACGGAGAGTTAACTTTTTCATAATAGGTTAACAATTCAGCATTTACTTTTGACAAGTCTTATTTTCATTGCTATTTTATTATCTTCGACTTGTAATGTGATTATATGCACGTACATGATTCGCTTTGGCACTTTTGACTCACTTTTATTTCATCATAAGTTTAACAATTACGTCCTAACAAAAGATGATCATAGTCTTCAAAAGATTTATTCAACATTAGTTCTAGAAGGAAATTGGAAATCCTAGCCGCAAGGGAAGTTTTGTGCTTCTCACTAATAAGCAACATTTGTGGGACGTTTTATATCTGTAGTGGTGCGCTGTGAATTTTTGTTTTCCACTGTTCAATGAAATGATATACAAAATCGTGTATAGTTTAGAAAATATATGCATTATAATGTGGATTCGTGTATTGTGTTTTGTGAAAGGATTTAAAATAATTGTATGAATCTTTCAATCTCGTTTTCTTTTACGAGTGCGTTTGATTATAGGAAAGCTAAATATGTTCATATTTAAGAATTTCAAAAAATGTTTCATTCAAATTAGCATCTTGTAAGTTGGAATTCATGTGCCACTGCATTGTCCCTGACCGGGAGGTCCTAGGGTTTGAGACCCAACCGTGTCAGGATTTTCGACTCTAGCTACCTACATAGGTAGATCGAATTCAACCGTTGTCTGGTGGAGAAGTCTAGCGGCCGATTGCTCTGGTTACTATTTTTTCGTGGTTTCTCCGATCAACACCCGGCGAATGCCGGCGCAGTACGCAGTACACAGTACAATGGGTCACAGACCACGCGTGATCTCTCCTCCCACTTCCTTCTATCCTCACCCCTCACATTCCCCCCCCCCCCACACACACACACACTTACTTGGACAACATTACCATATATGCCCGGAGACCAGTCGGGACTTTAGAGTTTGTCCCGGGTTGGGGCGGTGTTCCGCTGGTTAGAGTTCACCGGTTGGAGAGAATCCCAGAAACGGACGGGTAGGTCGGTGTCCGATCTCACCATCGAGCGGGGAAGTTCACCGCCACCTCCCGCGAAAAAAACATGTACAACGCTTACGAGAGTAGTGACCTTAGCAGTTGACACGCCCGGAATCACCAATCAATCGAATTCATGTTAAACGCTTGTTCTAATCAGATAGATCACACTTTTCGAAATTTGAATATAAAAGCAAGAAAATCATTTTCCAATTTTATTATGTATACTGAGTTAATTCTTTATAATATTACGTAATTAAGGTTTTTTGAGGGCAGTACTTACAAGAAGGGGCTTTCATTATGTACGCTCCTGGAATATTGTTCTGTGGTCCATTATTGAACGCAGATACTTTTAAGCCCTCAGACGACGAGGCAAGGAATTTAAAACAGCGTGGTTGAGAAGTAAAAGATAAATGGAGTGGTCTGAGCTCCCAAATTTCCCTCTGTATGGTACTTTGCAGATGGTACAGCGGAGATAGATCTTAAACTTTTTTATCCCATTTCTCATCGAAGAAACTTTTTTACGGCCTTGATTGTCTTATTTGAAGAGCGTAGCGTCTGTAGTGTCTTTAGAAGGGCTTTTATTCGTTCCTCTCGTCGCGGCCGTAAAAACTAGGCCCCAAAGTATGTCCGCTTGCTCGCGAAAGAAACGTACAACTATTTGCGCGCGCGGTGCAGTCAGTCTCTCGCTCCAGGCCCAGCTGCATGCCTGCTGCGCGCGGAGGGGGATGGTCGCGTGGTTGGCGCAGTGCGGCGCGCAGCATGCCCCGCCCGCCGCCTTGTGCTGCGCTCGCAGCGAGGCCCCGCAACAGTCACCCTGACGTCGCGCAGTGACGCCCGACTCTGTTGTTGGGAGTCAAAGATGTTTTAAATCTTTCTTTCTTTCTTTCTTTCTTTCTTTCTTTCTTTCTTTCTTTCTTTCTTTCTTTCTTTCTTTCCTCCTTCCTTTTCTTTCTTCTTTTCTTTTTCTTTCTTTTCGTTTTCTTTCTTTTCTTTTCTTTCTTTTCATTTTTTCTTTCATTTATTCTTTTTTATTTTTATTTTCTTTAATTCTTTGTGATTGTGGGCGCGTCACTGCTAAGGTTATTAACCCCGTAAGTGTAGTGCAAGTTTTATCGTGAGAGGTGGCGGTTATCTGCCCGCGCTGGACGGCGAGCGCGATGCGGGGATTTTCTACAACCAGGTATCACGTACTAGCGAGGCACCGCCCCAGCCTGGACCAGCTTTAAGCTCCCGTCAGGTCTCCCAAGTGTGGTAGTGCAGTGCATGGGAGTGTAAATGTGTGTGAGAAAGGGATGAGAATAGGACAAGGAAGACGAAGGAAAGATCGTGCGCGGTCCGTGACCTGTTTGTTAGGGTTCTTCTCTGACATTTGTTTGTGTTGGTCGGAGAAACCACGGAAAA
The DNA here is from genome assembly GCA_011170035.1 of Teleogryllus occipitalis. Classification (NCBI taxonomy): domain Eukaryota; kingdom Metazoa; phylum Arthropoda; class Insecta; order Orthoptera; family Gryllidae; genus Teleogryllus; species Teleogryllus occipitalis. The sequence continues at coordinate 153,608 of BLKR01001933.1, forward strand.
CGACCTTTCAGGGCAGGCGGCTACTAGTCCTCCTCACAGCGGGTGAATTCGAACTAGGGACCTGCCAGTCGGGGGAACTGCAGTGACATCAGTTGATGCCCTGAGCCACCTTTGCCGCTGTTTTTTCTATCTTGGTCAGTTGCTTCCTAGCAGTCATGTTCACCGGGCACGTTATGGAATTTTCGGTGTGTGAAGGTTAATGAATAAGACGTTTGGGGAAGTGAACTGTCTGATCCCCACCCACTCATAATGCATAACTTGTTTACGAAATACAGCTTTCATGTTGTAGTGACTAATGGAAATAATTGTTTGACTCTCTTATCTGAATGAACGTAGCAATGTCAATTAACTGTGCGGGAAGAACATTAAAAAAACAGTTTTGTTGGTCCTTTATACTGAAAAATTGATTAACGGCAAAATGTCCTTCTGTCCGTCCGTGGTTAACGCTAGCGCCAAAATCTTCTTCTTCTTCTTCTTCTTCTTCTTCTTCTTCTTCCTCTTCTTCTTCCTCTTCTTCCTCTTCTTCTTCCTCTTCTTCTTCCTCTTCTTCTTCCTCTTCTTCTTCCTCTTCTTCTTCCTCTTCTTCTTCCTCTTCTTCTTCCTCTTCTTCCCCTGAAGCCTCTCAGAGTCGGTTAGCCATTTGACATACTCCTTTTTGTCTTGTGCCTTGCGCTTCACCTCTCCTAGTGTAGATCCGCTCCTTTGGCATATATCCTGTATATAGGCGTCCCGTGTTCCTCTTGGCCTTCCGGGTGGTCTCTTTCCTTCTGGCCGGGCTTCGATAATTTGTTTCGGTAGCGCCAAAATCGTTTAGCCGATTTTCTTCAGAATTGATATTCCTCAATCGATCTGAATGAACTCGTGGCTTTAGGAGTTTCAAACGGTTTCGAAGTTAAATATTTTGTATTTGTTATGAAGATATGGTTATGAAAAATTACTCGCATTTAAATAATACACAAGGCAGTGCACATGTTAATGCCTAGATATATTGTTGTTGGCTAACAAGACAGGGACAGGACTATTTCTTAGTTATGGAGTATATTTGAACTTTATTGGGATCAGCCCACAATTTGAACGAAGTATTGTAGAGGCAATCGGTACAGCCACCGACATTCCCTAGATCTGCTCCGTAGGAAGCTGGTTGCAATTTGGAGTAGATTTTATATTCAAACGACATATAGCAGCTGTAGTCATGAATTAGAGTAATAATAGTAATATAATAATAATAATAATGTTATATAACAATAATAATAATATTTAATATTCATTTCGATCGCACAATTTTGACGCACAAGACTAGAACATTACAGACAAGATATTGTCATAACTCTCAAGGCGCTAAAAACTACTTTTCTTATTGATGTTGCAGTTCCGTCCTGCCAAAAACATTCTCGGAAAAAATAAGGAAGTACAGCGATCTGGCATATCAAATCAAAGATCAATGGAAACAGGACCAAGTATTCATTCTCCCAATAATTATCTCCAGTAATTGCCCTATAGAAAAACACGTCAAAGAAAATCTTAAAGAACTTGATATCCCTCCAAGGCTTTTAAAATTAATGCAGACGTCTGTCATCTTAAATGCTTGCCGCATTGTGTGGAATTTTCTAAATTCAGATTCTTAAATAAATAGCAAATAACACACTAGGCGAAAAGTCCTTTTTTATCTGAGAACCATGTCTTCCTGTGAACCAGCAATGTGTAAACATTATTATTATTATTAATAATAATAATAATAATAATAATAATAATAATAATAATAATAATAATAATAATAATAATAATAATAATAAAGGTTTTTATCTTACTGCAATTGCTCGAACTGGGACGATACGATTGCGGGAGCGCAATGTTATTTTGTAGGCAATTTTTGTGCCCTTTGAGTTTGCGAGGGCCTCCCTCTGTGCGGTGTCCCACCTTCTCCCCGCCGCAGGCGAGCATCCCGTCGTAAAAGGCAGGCGCGGCATTATTTTCGTCGTTATGGCATTGATGGCCTCAGCATCCCCCTGCCGCGTACCCCCGGAGGCGGCAGCGCGCCGCCGCGTCTCCTCTCAGGTCGCTCACTCTCTCACGCATCGAGCGCCGTCGTCCCCGCTCCCTTCTTTGCCTCTCGCTCTTACCCTCCCCGCGCCGCAGACCTCGTCACGCTCCGCACAGATTGCTTTGGTTTGTTTTTTTCGTGTTTCCGGGCGCGTCAACTGCTTTGGTCATTAGTCCCGTTAGTGTAGTGCATGTTAGTGTGTGTGTGTATAAGGGGGAGATGATAGGACAAGGAAGAGGAAGGAAAGATCGCGCGCGGTCCGTGGCCCGTTTAGTAGGGTACTGCTCCGGCATTCGCCTGGTGTTGATCGGAGAAACCACGGAAAACTACCTATCAGAGCAGCCGGTCGCTAGAATTCTCTTCCAGACAGCGAATCAGTTGATCCACTGAGCTACCGCTTCCGGTGCCAGTGCCGGAGCGACGCTACTTTGGACCCGGGACAATGCTGAAAAATGTGGATGTTGTGTCAAGAAACTATGTGAATTATTTTATTTCAACACATTAAAATTTCGTTTTAACTGGAGAAAGTTTTTGGAAATATATTTTACGTAATAGTTTTAAGTAAAAGTATTTACTGATAAAACAATACAGTGACCACGGTCAGCTTCAAACGCTAAAAAATGTGTTTAGTTAGTGTTTAATGAATCACTTGGTAAATATTTGAAATAATAATTATGAATTTCTGTAGAACCTATTTTATTGTTAGCGTCATTTGATTCATTTCATAACAGTCGTACCTTATAAGTAATGGCAATAATCATGAGTTCCATATTGGGCCCCGGGCGATAGCAGGGTCCGCCCATGCCGAGCAGCGGCACTGCACACAGCAGGCTATTGCCCGAAGCTGCAATTCGCTGTTGCGCTCCACGCGTTTAAAGGACTCCGTCCCGTCCTGAAGCCTAGTAACCCTTCCTTGTGCTGTCAGCCGGAGTGGAAATGTTCACGGGGGCGAACGCCAGAGAGGTACAGGCTGAATGAGTAGTCGAGATGTAGCAACGAAGTTTCTCTTTCTTTACTTGGCCGGTTGAAGAAGGCTGTCCGTAACATCACTTGGGATTGCGGCAAACTTATCTCGTGTGACGCTTGGGTGATTTTCTGGACTGAGTGGTGGTTGAAGGCAATCATCACGTGCCCTATATAATCGTTGTAAGATCCGATAATCTGATGAATGTTTGGTTTCATAACAGCACAAGAAAGCGAGGGACCAGTAGTCTGTTCTTGGTCGCCAACGCGATATCTGCGATTCGGTGTTCCACGACAAAGGAATGTAAACTCGTCGTAATCCCGGAGCCTTATAACTAAGGCTCGGAAGTTAATGCTGTATCAAAAGGAGAAATATGCTCTAAATTTGTAAAATACGCGTTAGAACTAATGAAATACGTTTTAACAATTAACAGTTTTATGTACATATGAAAAAATACAAAAGTTTTAATTTTAACAATTAATTTTGCATTTTTGTCTCTACTTAGTATTCCATCGATAATTTTATTCTGAATAATGATTTCGTTTGTATCATCGTCGAAGTATCAATTCCAATGCCACCAGTTCTTTAACAACGCTTTAACAAAGATAAATTATCACATCATAATAGGACAAATCATTTCCGGTACCTGCGCCATGTTATCATCTAAAAGAAGTTCAGACAAATACTGCCGCAGCGAACGAAAGACATTTCAACGATTTCTCATGAATAGCATTCGCATTCACATTTTTGAAGTACACTTTTAGGTTTCAGGAGACAAATATTCATAATAATTGAAATTCCAATATAAATATGCCCCTTGGAGAACAAAAAAGCAATAAAATATTAATAACTTAAATATAATGGAAATATGATGTATTAACATAAAATGCACTAAATATGCAATAACATGCTATATAAAATCACCGAATTTCTGTGTGTTGGATTGTGCTTTGTGGACATTTGATAATTAGCATTTTATAAAGCTCATAATTAAAAATATGATTTTTCATATACTTCCGGGCCTTACTTATAACCCACCCTTCCGTGCCTGCCTTAGTTGGCAGAAGTGAAAATGTTCAAAAAGGTGAACGAGAGACATGAATACTGAACGGTTTCATTTAGGAAGAAAATGTATTTCTTTACTAGACAAGCAAGAAAGCAAGCAAGGGGATGATCGAAACATCTCTCAGTTTTGCGCCAAACAAATCTGGTATAAGGTGAGGATGTTCTCCATGAGAATTGGAAGAATCATTTAAAGGCAACCCCACGTATCCCGTTTTATAACCGTGTACAGTACCTAATTGGAAATATGATCGTTATTTCGTAAGATCTAAACCATCGTTCAATTCGTAATGGCAGAGTAAATCGTAGGACGTGCGTGAATAACGGCTAGCTCGTACTACCTGCACTGTTCGATCCCCCATCAATCGTTGTGGATGTGGTGATAATCAGAAGATAAGCTCGGGAGGTTTTCTAGGGAGTTTCCCATATTCTCTTCGCTTAAAAAAGGCCCCGCCTCCAACTTAGCAAGCCTTGCGGGAAACAGTTGTCACGAGATCAACGCAAGAGAGAGAGAAAGAGACGGAACGCGTGGCCGTTGTGGCAACGAAGTTTCTCTTCCTTTATTGGACGGGATGCAAGAGGCGGCGGCAGCGGCGGCTGCTGCTGCTGCGCCTCCTGCTCTGCGGGTTTTCCCCCGCGACGGAGACGTAATCAAGGACAAACCGCCACGTATCATGTGTATGCTTATTATGGTTCCAATAACTTTGTCTGCGTGGAACCTGGAGGAGAACTTGAAATTTTGTCGGTTATTTCGAAAAGACCACATCTCCAACACCGGTTCACGTTGTGGTTCACCGGAGGGAAGTGGCGAAACAGGACTTAGATTAAATTAACGTACAGCGGATATGTGGAACTTTTATTTGTAACAAAGCTAAAAACATACCTCTCTATACTTGGGTCTTCTAACGTGGCGGCTGAAGGTAGTATCTCCAAAATGGAATTCGGTATGACTTTTTGAGTCATTCTCAGTCCTGTCGCAAAATGTCGCTTAATCTGCAGCACTGCCTGATGCGGTCGCGATCATGCGACATCTTGCGGCAGGATTGAGAATGTTTCAAAAAGTCGTGCCGAATTCCATCTTGGAGATACAACCCTCTACCGCCACGTTCGAAAAACCTAAGTATGGAGTGGTGATCTATTTTTATCTCATTTTCGCAAAGATTGAAGGTGTCTTTTCGAAATAATGAGGGATAAGAGAACAGTGTTGCAATCCTTGTCCACGTCCCTGTTTGTTCAAAAGAAATATATTTTTCTTAAGTTCGTCTTTCACTCAATTTTTACATAAGTTTCGATAGTTCTTGCAATTGTTCGTTGTTTTTTCCCCACAATTGCTCCGTTTCTTTTTCACGTTTGCTCCTATAATTTTCTTCAGTTTCCTGGTTACACCACAACACTGTGTTCCTGGAAATACTATTGAGTAACAGTATTGTTGTGCTCTGACCCTCGTCTTTTGTATCCATAGTAATTATTCAGCCCAGTAATTACACTTGCAGATTCACGTCTATACGGACACGATTAACAGTGTTTTGAATTGGTGGTGACGCTGATCGTTTATGCGTAGCTGGGAATCAAAGGGGTCTGATTTTTTCCGTAATTAAGAATTATGAATTAGAATATTTTGATAGATTTTATCTACAGATACAGTAATGGCTTACTTCTCATTGCCAGTATAAATTGGTGTACTTCATTGTCGAGGGGAAACATAGAAGAAACGTGGTCGTGGAGAGTGCATATTCAGGCGAGTTCGACCACGCTGGAACCCTGAAGAGCGCCTGTCTTGGAACTTCTCTGGTAATTAATATCTTACTGTCGCTTGTGTTTGCGGCTACGCGTGTGCTATTGCTTTCGATTCTTGGCACGTTTCGCGGCGCCTAAATATTGTGAGACAGAAATAGTCGGCCTCCCGTTCCTTCCTTCACTGTTCCATCGGAAGCAATATTTCATCGGCGCAGGGATCCACTAAAGGCGCGTAGTGTGTGTTCTGCACAAGAGAACTGAACTCGCAGTAGCTTTTCGCCGTTTTGCAACGCCGCTTGTTTTGTGAAAATGTGTCTATCGTGAAGGAGATTTTCTAATAAAATAAATTGACCTAGATGAAGCAAACAAACTAAACATATTTTTAGTCTTTGAAGGAGTCTTGGCGACGTTATAAACATTTTCGAAATCACGTTAACATGTTTACTGATGCACTAAACAGTTTTGTTTATCCCTTTCATTCTTCATTATGCAACTTCTTTCGTTTAAAATGTCAAGTTTGCTCTCAAATGAAGACCGGCGTAATGACTTGCTATGGCACTATACGCAAGTTGTGAGAAAAAGGAAAGTAATGTATTTTATACATTGGGATAAAGAATATTCATTTGTGAATTACACTGCCAACTTGCGGTGAATCTTTCAAATAAAAATTTAACATTTAGATACATCTTAAGGGGGAGTCGAAATACACTAATATCTCAATTTCATCAGAAGTGTGGCATAGCATGTTATTGCCCCTAAGGTCTTCAAATATACTCGTATGATGGAAATAACTTTAACACAATGACCACGAAGTAGCTAAGTGTTCTAACTTTGTGTGGGTGTATAGTGTGGAAATCAAGTACTAACAAATATGTTTAAATATATTGATATCGTTAATGTTAGCATAGCCCAACAAGTAACGTTATCTTATTTACGTGATGCTTTTCAACCTTAATAATAATAATAATAATAATAATAATAATAAATAATAATAATAATAATAATAATAATAATAATTTTTTATTCATCAAATACTCGTCTTCAGAAGTATAGTGATATAGTAGGCGAAGCATTGCGATCGTATCCATGTTTTGAGAACATCGATGTTTTTATAAAATCATCGATGAATCTAACATCGATATTTTGTGTTCGATTTTCTTACGTTCTTGATATAAATGATAAAAGTACCGTCATAAAAAATTCTATAATAATTATCAGATATCTATAAATTGAAAATTTTTAGACCAAAATGACAAAGGATGGAAAAGAAAAAAGGAAAGAAAATATTCGTCGATAAAAAAGCCTTCATTATTTTTTAATTTTCGAATCCGATAATTAAAGTTTTATTAATTATCCCAATTAATATTTTGTTTTGTTTTGTTTCGTCAGATAAATTTCAACTCAAAAATAATAAACGAGACCATTTGAAATTAAATCCCCCCCACCATCACCACCACCACCACGTGAACTTCATTGGTTACTTATGCCGGTTTAAAAACATTGATGTTTAATAACATGTCGCATCCCTAGTTTAAACAGTTGCTTCGTTGGTGGAGGCTGTTCTATTGCGGACCGTGCGCCTGCGCAGAAGCGCGCAGCGGCAGCGCACGTGCGGCGCCGAGGAAGCGCAGCCGCGAGCGCAGGCCGCCTGGCGCTAATGCATTGACCTCGCACCAAAAATACGGCCCGCGCAAAAAGACGGGCGCTGGTGGGGTCCCCCTCCCTCCGGCGCGTCGCACCGGCCGCTGCCCCGCCCTCGCCCCGCCCCTACGCTCCGCCCTCGCCCCGCCCCACCTCGTCATAATCGCCCCTCCCCGCCCCGCACGCCACGTCCCGCCACACCCCGTCCTACCCCGCCGTGCTTCGCCTTGCCCGTCCCTCGTCGCCTCGCCTCCCCCCGGTCCGCCAAGCGTTGCTTCGACCCGCACCGCCTCCTCGCTCCACCTCGTCCACTCCCTCCCCTCGTCATAATCGCTCCGCTCCGCATTCCCCGTCCAGCCACACCTCGTCCTATCCCGACATGCCTCGCCTTGTCCCGTCCCACGTCGCCTCGCCTTGCCCCCCTTCACCCGCCAAGCCTTGCCTCGACCCGTACCGCCTCCCCGCCCCATCCCATCCTGCCTCTCCCCACGATCCACCTCGTCCTGTCTCTTCCCTCGTGATAATCGCTCCGCCCCGCATCCCCCTTCCTGCCACACCCCGTCCTATCCCGCAGTCTCGCCTTGCCCTGTCCCACGTCGCCTCGCCTTTCCCCCTCCGTCCCGCCTCGCCTTGCTACGACCCGCACCCCCCACCCCACCCCGTCCTGTCTCGCCGCACCCCGCCCCGCCCCGCCTCGCTTCGCCTCGCCACACCTGCTGTCACTGCCCGTTTCCGCCCTGCCACCTCCCACCCCTCTCTGTCCTGCTCTGCACTGCCACCGTCTCCCCGCCCCCACTCCGCCAACCTGTCCTCCTTTTCCCGCTTCACCCCGTCCTGCCCTGTTCTCGCATCTTCCCCCACTCTACCGTCGCTGCGCCTCCCCGCTCTGCCATTGCCGCCCCGCCCCACTCTGCCCGCTCTTCCATCACCGCTTCGCCCCGCTGTGCCTCCCCGCCCTGCCGCACCCCCTCCGTTCTGCATGCCGTCGCTCTGCCTCGTCCCTCTCCATCCCGCCTCTCTCTCCCTTCCCTCCTCCGCCCCCACGCCCTGCGTGGCAGAACCAACACGTCTCCACTCCCATCCTCGCCCCCTCATCATAGCTTTGCCCCTCACCACTGCTTTCCACCCGGCCTCTTCGCCGCCACGTCTCTTCCATCAGCGTTCCTGTCCCGCTTCCACCCGCGCCGCGCCCGCCGCCGCCAGGCGTTTGTCAAGGAAGATGAATCGGCGCGAGGAAAATACAATGACCCCTCGTCCGGTGGGACCGCCGGCGCTTTTCCGCCGAATTGTAGCCCCTCCCTCGCCTATGCCCCGCCCCCACCCGCACCCCCGCCCTCTCCCTCGCCCCCGCCCTCGCCCCCGCCCTCGCCCCCGCCCTCGCCCCCGCCCTCGCTCCCGCCCTCGCCCTCGCCCTCGCCCCCGCCCCCGCCCCCACCCTCACTCTCGCCCTAAGGTGTCTGCGCTGCGGACGGGAGGTCTCGCCGCCGCCCCCTAGGAGGCTCGCGTGTCTATTGATTTGTTGACGGCGGCGAAATTTATTTCCACGTTGGACACGGCGAGCTGTTTTTCGTGGTTAATGGCGATGAACGGCGATTTATTTTGTTCCCTCGCGGAAGCTTTAAGTTTTGTCTTTCCGGCGCGTGTTACCTGTTTGTCGATTCGAGTTATGCACAGCACTTTCCCTGCTCGAGCGGAGTGATCTTGCGTGTGCAAAAACGGAAATGTGGGATGTGTGTAATTGATGAAAGAAAGGTGGATTTGGAATGGTTTTTCTTTAGAGGTATTGGAACTGTGATAATAAAAAGCAGGAAGATAAGTTTGCATGCTTTAACTTCTTGAAACAACTACGGTTGTTTCAAAAGAATAAGTAAGAAAACCTAATGGTTTGTATATTTTTGTTTGTTGCATCCACTTCTTATTTGTGAAATATTCCCACATTTCATTCAAGTTTTTTTTCTGGCAGACTACCCTTTTATATCTCCAATATTAATCTGAACAGAATCATTGACAAATCTTAAGGATGCCTTTTGTCGTTTTCATGATCGTCTCGTTAAAAGTCCATGAATGACAAAATAGGAAAAATCTAACTTCCGATACTCTGTCATTTTAATGATGATAATGCAAAAGAGATGAAATGCGACTAAGCGGATGGAAAATATGCAAATATGGATGCATGTGGCAATGTCCCTGAACCAAGCGGGAAATTCGAATCATGACTGAGACATACATGCTTTCAGGAAGTGGCTATTGATTTTTGTTTGGCACGGAAGTTGGAAAAGTCATTTCCCACATGATTTTTAATAAATCATCTTTATTGTCATTTCTGTTGCCCCAAAAAGCCAAGTAAAATCAAGTCATTGATAGCAGAAATCCCTATACGGGTAAGTATCTAAAAGAGATGGAAGACGGATGCTAATAAGTGGATTGATGTGGCAATACACTATGCATACAACCCGTGTTGGAATTACCGTTTTTCTTATGCTGTTCAGTTGTAGAAGACCGTAATACTGGTCAGCTGGTGAATAGTGCGAGAGCTCTTTAAAGTATTCCTCATTTCATTAATTTTCGAGAATATGTACGGAAGGATATGACTATTTGTGGGTTTTCAATTTCTATATAGTGAATACGTAGTACTCAGCTAATTTTTCTACATTTCTCCCTTTTGTGTGTTGTGATAGCAAGGTTTTGTAGCTAGTTTTATTGATTCAATAAGGCTTAGCCTGTCATCATGAATGCGAAATTTAATGTACAGAACTTACACGTGCGTTATTATTTGCTTCTGATTGTTAGGGAATACGCCGTGCGATGTCAGAACATGCATTGGCGTTTGGCGTGCACCCGAAATATTATTGTGCCATTATGCACCTGTCAAATACCAGTGCATGATGAGTTGACTACCATTCAGGTGCAAATATCACATGTGTTTGTTCGTTGTTGCAAATGAACAAATGGTGGAAAATTTCATACAAGTGATCATCTTTTGTCCTCCAACGTGACTTAGAAGTTTGTAACATTTATTCTGAGACGTCCAGAGTGAAAAGCGGCGCGGTAGAGGGTGGATAGATAGAATGAACCAGGGTGAGGTCGGCCGAGACGGAAACAGGCCAGGAGTAATCAGTAAAGGGTAAGGTAGGAGGACACTAGACTTACAATTAATTCCTTTTCCTGTCTAATTGGGGATTGTGGTGAATAAATATCCGGGCAATTCAGGGCACTTGAACTACCAGTGAATCATCCGTATAATATAGTGGGTTGCGGATATATGATTCCCGGTATTTCCCGAGAGAACGTCCCCTGTCCTCATCCCAGTGTTCGTGTGTGTGTGTGTGTGTGTGTGTGAAGTGGGGGTGGGGCCGGGCTTCCGCGGAGACAGATGGACGGGGCCCTGGCGGCGCGCGCCGCGTGTCCCGCGCCGCCGCTGAAGCCGACAGCGGAATCCGCGCGCGGGGCCGTGCCATGTCGGAACGCGCGCAGGGCTATCGATCTATCTGTCCCGCCGAGGCGGCCCCGCCCCCTGCCTCCTCCTGCTCCACTCTGCGCCCTGGCCTCCCACGCCCACCCACCGGTGTGCTTCTGTTTTCCGGTTCCTGCCTTGTTTCTCTTGCTGCGCGCCTCTTCGATTGGCCCCTCCGTTATAGGCTTCTGCGTTAATATGTTTTATTTAGGTCTTTTAGTATGTCGTTATTTTGACCTACTTCTCATTCGTGTGCCTTTCTCCATCTTTCTCAACTTTAATATCATTCTTTCTAACTCCTAACCTAGTCTTCTGGGTCTTCCCAACTCTTTCATCCTTAACGACTGATCAACGCTCTTTCTCTACCTCCTCTCTCTCTTTGCATCTTACCCACACGCTCCCCCTCTCTCCCTGATTGCCTCCCTGGGTCTTTCTCATTCTCACTCTCACTGGTCTCCTGGCTGTCTCTCTCCTTGCCGATCTGTCTCTGTCTCTCCCTCTGATGTTTCCATGGGTCTACCACTTTTCTCTCCTTGGGTCCTTTTTGCCATTGTTTCTTCTCGTAACTGCGCATGGTCATCGGATTCCGCAGTCTTCTCTGGTGACTCCCACCTTCGCTCTGGCGGATGTCCGCGTGCGTCGCCCTGCGGTCCGGCCCGGAATGCTCTTCGCTCCTCCTCTCCTCGCTCCCATGCCTCTGCCTCCGCCACTCGCCGATCCCCAACTGCACCGAATCGACCTCGACCTCGGGTGTCCATCTCCCGCCGCCACATACCGAGCCCCTCTCGAGCCCCCGCACAGGTACGCCGGGGGCCGTGTCCGCTGGCTGCCTCTCAAGCCCCGTCCCACACGCCACACACGTACTCTCGGATCCCTTGTCAGCCCTTCCCCCTTTCCCCTCTCGGGCCACCCTCGACGACCGACACGGGCTGGCTGGAAAATTTCCCTGCTGGCCGGGCTGGGCCGTAATTAGTGGCGGGCGGCCGACATCACGCTCGCGCGGCGGAAAGGTGGCCCTGGAGGCTGCGCGCCGATAGCTGTTCGCTGCGCGGTCGGGGAATTACCCTGTCAACGCCTGCCCCGCGCCCGGCTCTGCCCTCGCGCCCCGCCCCCGCGCCCCGCCCCCGCGCCCCGCCACCGCGCCCCGCCACCGCGCCCCGCCACCGCGCCCCGCCACCGCGCCCCGCCACCGCCCCCGCGACCCGCCCCCGCCCCCGCGACCCGCCCCCGCGACCCGCCCCCGCGACCCGCCCCCGCGCCCCGCCCCCGCCCCCGCGACCCGCCCCTCACCCTACCCCCGCGCCCTGCCTCCGCGCCCCGCCTCCGAACCCCGCCCCCACGCCCTGCGCCCTGCCTTTGTGCCCCGCCTCGGGCCGCGTCCCGGGCCCGCCTCGGGCCCGCCCCGGGCCCGCCCCGGGCCCGCCCCGGGCCCGCCCCAGGCCCGCCCCAGGCCCGCCTCCGCATCCCGCTCCCCACCCCACCCAAGATCATCGCGCCCCGCGTAGGGCCGCTGCCCTCCATCTCCCACCCTGCCTCCGCACCCTCTCCCGGCTCCGCCCTCGCCTCCAACCAAGATTCCCGCCCCCGGCTCCTGTTCTTGTTCCCCGCCCTGCCCCCGGACTATCTCCGGCTCTGCCTCCTCCCAAGATCCCCGCACCCCGCCCCCTGCTCTCAATTCCCCGCACCACCCTTCAGTGCCTCCTCCCAAGATCCCCGCGCCCCGCCCCCGGCCCCTGCCCTTGCACCCCTCTCCCGGCCTCGCCCCTCGCGACTCACCCCACCCAAAATCCCTGCGCCCCGCCCCCTCATCGTGTGTCCGAGAGTCACGCGACGACCTGACCCGGCCCCGTGCGCGTTATGGGTCTCGCACGCGGGCGCTCGGACATTCTTTGGTGATGAGCTTCAAACCTGATGGCAGAATAATTCCCCTGTTGGCTGACGTTGCAAGACTTAATTATAACTCGGGGCAGTTGTTTTTAAATATTAACAACTAGCTTAGAGTGGCGCCTCTGGCTGGTATTTTCCCGTTGAACATTTTTATTTGTGCTACGCAAGTGATGCATACATTTTATACATAATACAGTTTCCCTGCCTCGTCCATCCTTGTTTAATTGCAAAGTTAGGTTTAATAATCGTCAATCTGAGGACCGAGTCTTAACAGTTTAGGTGTTGCCGAAAATGCAGTGCAGTAATTCATAACATTTACCTCCAAAGGCGTCTTGAATCCCTCAAAAACGTCTTTGCTTTAATTCTTCCAGAATATTTACTAGAATCCGGCTAAGAATGGATCCAATCGAGAGAGAGAAATCAAATCAGCTACTGATTATACCAATAAGTACCTTAAACTTTTTTTCTTCCATATACATCTAAGAAGGATCAGAAAGAAAAATTAGTTCCCTTCCATTAGTCTGAGACGCGTTGAATGACACTGCACTCGCCCCGACAGATGAACTGGAGGAGATATAACTGCAACTAGCGGATCGACACACACACTCGCAGCTTACTCTATTTATTTATGAAGCTTTCTCCATTTCTGAAATATTTGTTTATGAATTTGTTGTTTCTCAGAGCTTTTTTTGAGACAGATAGTTTCCTTCTACACACCAGAGTTTTGTCATTCTGCAGATCTTTAAACCTACTTTGTGCGTTCTTCCTTTTGGACATGAAATAAATGTTTGTTGGTAACCTAGACATTGCCAATGTCTAAATTATGAAGCTTTTAATAACACATGGGTACTTCACTCATGAGTAATATTTCTAGTAAACACCAATACAATGATTTGTATTTGGTAATGATATGATTTACTGTTTTATATAAAATTTAATGATCAATGTGATCCATTAATTTCTCAAACACATCGTCTGTTGCCAGGTTTAACCCAAATACCGTTATATTAAACTAGCATATCTGTTAATATGCACCTTTGAGTGCCATTCATCATGTTAGGAATGTTATTGGAATTGTTCCACTGTACATAGTAAACACAATTCTTCGTTCATATGTAGGGCAATGTTGATTTACTGAATTCCTCTCCAGCGCCCGCCCTGAATTTCGTTGTTACTCAGCGGGATTCCTAAGTCAAAACAAATTATTTTTGCTTTCTCGCATGCTACTTACGCAGCAGAGAAAAAGTTATAAAATGCTGCAACAAAAACGGCCATTTTTCGGCAGAAAAATTCATATTGTAGGTTCCCTATAACAAAAGAGGAGTTAATACTTATTCCTATATGCCGCAAATTACTTCCTCTAACTCGTTATGGTGTTAGAATCCACGTTTTGTGGGACCTCGGCGAAAAAGGAGTTCACGGCTAAATGTCTCTTCGTCTGTCTGTTTGTGCCATTCTCTAGCGCCACTAGTTTCATACGTGAATTTATAGATTTAGAAGCATTTACTCGAAGTCGTAAAGGAAGGGTTTTTTTAATTTTTGGCCGATTCTCTTGACAGCTCAAATGAAAGACGGTGGATGAGCGGGAGTTGCTTTAATGTATACCGCGATATAAAAAGCGAGGCGAGTGGCTTTCGGTTCGTTACAAATGGCGCTCTTTCTGGTTCATATTTTGGGCCGTCGATAGTTGGCAACCGCGTCCGATGTTCGCTTAGCACTCAAGGGGGCCGTGCCACGCGAGCGCACATTTCACGAAATATTTCAACGCGATCGGAACGCCGCGCCGCTGCGGCGGTGGGGAAGCCGCAACCCTCCTTCGACACACTTACTCTTACTCTCATTCTCACTCCGGGAGCGGTGGCTCAGGGGCACTGCAGCGCCTTCGACCTGGAGGTCCTAGGTTCGAGTCCCGACGGATTTTCGACACAGTCGAATTCAGTCGCTGTCTGGAAAAGAATTCTAGGGGCCGGCTGCTCTGATCGGTAGTTTTCCGTGGTTTCTCCGATCAATACCAGGCGAATGCCGGAGCAGTAACCTAACAAACGGGCCACGGGCCGCGCGCTTTTTTCCTTCCTCTTCCTTGTCCTAAACACACCCCTTACACTAACATGCAGTACACTACCACACATGACAGGAGACCAGTCGGGGACTTGAAACTTGTCCCGGCTGGGGCGGTGCCCCGCTGGTGGGAGATACCTGGTTGGGGAAACCCCGCTAGTCGACGGTAGGTGGGCGCCGGATTTCGCCGTACAGTGGAAAATCACCGACACCTCTCGATGAAAAAAACTCTGATCGGTAGTTTTCTGTGGTTTCTCCGAACAACACTAGGCGAATGCCGGAGCAGTACCTTAACAAATGGTCCACGGACCATCTGCGATTTTTTCGTGGCTTTCCGGGTGTCTTATCCTCATCCCTTATACACACTTGCATTGGCATGTAGCACACTACCACATATGCTGGGTGACCGGTCAGACGCTTAGAGCTTGGCCCGGCTGGGACGGTGACCCGATGGTGAGAGAGAACTGGTTGGAGAAATCCCCGCTAACCGACGGTAGGTCGGCGCCGGATCTCTCCGTCCAGCGGGGTAAGATCCCCGCTTCCTCCCGACGAAAAAAAATGCACTGTACGTAAGAAACTAATAATCTTAGCAGTTGACGCGCCCGGAATCACAAACAATCAATCCATCAATAACCAACCCCCCGATATCGCCACTACATCCATCATCATAAACTACGTCATCGTTACCCCACGAGTGCTATGGTCATTGTTTTAATTTCCAGCTCCACCCTCCGTTTATGTTTCAATACCTGCAAATCACTATCCTAACCACCCCTGGCACCACTCGAACCCCTCCTGCCTCATCATTCTCTGTGGCCGATTGCTCTTATTCCTCCCGCGGCCACGTGCGCTCCCCTCCATACGACCTCCGCGCGACCCTCTTCCCCCGCCGCAGCGCGTGGCACGCGCCCGGGCTCGTTGCTGCGGCCGAACGCCGCGGTGCTGCGGGGGGCCGCGCGGTTTGGCCCAACATCCGCGAGGGGGGCGGCCGCCACTCGAGGTACCGCGGCGCGTATCGCGGACTCTTCGCGGTTTATCGACCCGCTTACCGCCCACGCTTTCCCACTGACCACGTTTGCCCCTACCTCTCCTTGCTTCGCTCCGCTTCACCTCGTTTCGTTCCGCTCCGTCCCGCCCCGCTCCGCTCTGCCCCGCTTCGTTTCGCCCCGCTCTGCATGGCCCCGTCCCGCCTTGAACCGACCCTCTCTACTCCCTACTCCGCTCCTGTGCTCGGCTCGGCTCCGATCCTCTCTGCTCTACTCCGCCCCGCTCTGATGGGCTTCGCCCCGCCTCGCTTCCAACCCTCTCTGCCCCGTTCCGCCCCGCTCTCCTCGGCTCTGCTCTACTCTGCATGGCTCCGCTCCGCTCTGTTCCGTCCCGCCCCGTTCCGCTCTGCCCCGCCCCGTTCCGATCGTCTCTGCTCTGCTCCGCCCCGCCCTGCCCCGTCACGTCCCGCCTTGCTCTGCTCTGCTCCGCCCCGCCCCTTTCCGATCCTCTCTGCTCTGCTCCGCTCCGCCCCGCTCTAATCGGCTCGGCCCCGCTCTGCTCGGCTCCACCCCGTCCCGCTCCGACCCTCTCTGCTCCGCTCCGTCCCGCTCTGTTCTGCTCTGTCCCTCCCAGTCTCGCTCCGACCCGCTCTCCTCCGCGCCGCCCTGCCCCCTCGTGTCCTCCCTTCACCTTCCGCTGTACCCCGATGCGTCAGGCTCTGTTCAGCTTTTTCCCGCTGTGCCCCACGTTGCTTCGCCCCGATACACTTTGCCTTGCTGTCTGTATCTCCTTACTTTTCCCTGCTCCGCACCTTCCGCCCCGCCCCCGTCCCCGTTTGTCAGTGTCGCCCTGCTTTACCCTACCTCACCCCTTCTCATTTCGCCCTGCCTTGCCCGCGGGTGCCACCCCTCACTCCGCTTCACTCCGACTCGCTCGAACCCATTCCGACCCGCTCTGACGTATTCCCCGCTGTCCAGCCTCGTCCCGCCTCTCTCCCCCGCACCGGTGCACCTTCGTCGGCCGCCCCGCACCGCAGCGCAGCGTACAGCCCCGCGTCGCCAGCCCGCGTGAATAATAGACGAGCACCCATCGATCTCTGCGATCGGCTGTTGGCGTCGCACCCGCAGGAGAGTGGGCGATCGCTGCCTTTCGGCACTTCGCGAGTGGAAGATGGGTGCTGTCTGGGCGATATTTTGGGCTCGACAGCCGAAATCCTCTCTGAGAAGTATGAACTGTTGTTGAGTTTAAAAAGAAGTTAAAAAAAGTTGCGGTGATGCGTTTATGAAGATTGTGAGGTCGATGAAGTGAACAATGGAATCTTTTCACAATTTACTTACCTTACGAATGCGTGGACTTATTCTGTGATTCTTACATAAATAACTTGGTAATACTTTCAACATGAGTAATTTAAAAATATTTTTTTCCGTTCTACTCTTGTCTAGATTATACTGTTGTTGACAAAATAAATAGATCTTTGTATTTATAAAATGCCTTGTATATGTGAAAGAATTTTATGAGATCTTTCAAAGTTTTTGAGAGCTCTTCAAATTAATAATATTTGCTTAACCGTATGCTAATTAATATTAAGAAATTCGAATAATCCAATATAATAATATTTAGCTTTTTGATTAAAACGATGAAACTCCTCAAAAATATTTATAGCATCTTTTAACGAATACCAGCAATCAATAACGGACGCCATGGAGGAATCATTAACTCACGCGGGATTGCACACTACTCCCGCCTTGCATAGTGAAGCCGATATCGAATATCTTCCCACGCCAGGGCTCGAACGAGGAAGGGCGCGGGCTGCCGGCAGGCGCTGTGTGTATGACTATTGCCTTGCCGCTCGATGCCGGAGCTGCTAACTCCGCCTGGGACGTCCTTTTGTCCGTTCCTGGCCTGCCTACCTGTCACGCTAGACACGAAGCTTGGAAGGTCGAATATGAACAATAAACGACTCGGTGGGGCCGCACCTACGCGTTGGAAGCGAACAGCTGCATCCAAAACATACGGAGCCTTGAATGTATGTATAATGCTTCAAGCGTTAGTTATGAAACGGATATGGAATAATTATGGCTGGCTGTCCTATGTTGTGTATTACGTACGTATTCGGCTGATCGATTTTGAATGAAGGTCCGTTATGTTACACTATGTATTAGCAGGGAGTATAGAAATTCTTTCGAGGTACTCTATTTCTGAAAACTCTCACATTGTATTGAATATTGCTTCAAACAATGATTCCATTACATTATTTCCATGATGCAAGTATGTATTGTAGGATTGCTGTGAGTCATTTTAGTTTGTGGTAATTATTAGATATTTTTAGATGTGGCGTGTTTGTGTGTGTCGGAGGAACTTTTGATGTTAATTTGCATTATTAGTCTGCATCGCAAATGAAATTATCAATTGCATTTTTTTAAAATGTTTGATACTTCTTCAATTTTTGCTGATCGCTTATCAGAAACTTTCTATTTCAAATTGTTCGTATTCTGAACTGCTCATTTTGCACGAAATTTTCCTGAAGAGTAGAGATTCTTTTCCATTAAATATCACAGGCCTTTATTTAATTTGAATGACCATACCGAGAAAAGAAACATATATTCTTAGCTAACACTGAACTCATGAATTCGAACACAATAGGAACTCCAAACATTTTTGTTACGAAAAGACCGATATAAAGAAAACATTCCGTATGAAAAACACCAATTGAAATAGCGAATATCCATTTTTAGTCCATAAACCCTTCTGCTGTGACACGAACGAAAATAATGTTAACATACTTGCAAGCAATGTCTGAATAATTCTAAACCTCCATGCTTGTCGTTCACGTTGAATGTGTTTGCCGGAATATCATTATTGTTTAATTTGTATCTTCCATCCTTGGGTTTATTACTACCAACACACATTAATACAATTTTTTACACATACATTACACAATACTTACATATTTCCACTTATCTTTTGGAAGTTACCAATTCTCCGAATTATTCGCAAATAACGCTTAAAGATTCGTTTATTTTTCTTTTCATTATTCACATGGATCTTTTATCGTTTGCAGAAACGTTTGAAATTCGTGTGAATACGAATATCCAGAGGATCAATTTTATCTTGGAATTAACGTGTGTCAAATTAACTGTGATTCTCAACGGCAATTTGAATAAGTCGAATAAAGCACATTAAACTAGCTGCGCTGGGGAGATCAAACTTTTAAAGAAGAAATGATGGCTATGAAATACCAGACATTAAACCTCTGCTTGGAGCGCCCAGTGTAGATTCGGTGTCGGCCCACGGGTGCAAAGTAGAGTCCCTGGATACAGAGAGTAGCGCATTGCTTTGCGCCACCGGTGCCATTTTATATCCAGTTGAACTAACCGGTATTGTGGGTGACTTAGGAACCACGAATCTACCCAAAATCAATGATAATATACTCTAAATCCCTCATCATGCGTCCGATTGCTCTCATTTCTCCTTCACTTGTGAATGCTGCCTGCCGGGGCTTTGGAGTGAAAGGATATTAAATGGCGGCAAGCGTTCAGGTTACGCTACTCTCTTTATCTTTTAAGAAATGTTTTAAAAGCTCTATGGTATATCAGAAATGATCAAATTTTAAAAGAATTATCTATTGAAACTCTGAAAATTTGGATTTTAAAACTTTCTTCCAATTTCTACTCTTCTCTTTCATCTTGCGCAGCCACTCCGTTGTGCACTCTAGGGAAATCAGTCAATATTTTTCCACGAATAAAATCAAGATATTGTGAAGACCTACTACATCCTTCTCCATTAGTTATAAAGCAGTTTCCAACATTTCTAAATTCAATATTTATGTTTTTAATCCAATTATTGTATGTATTTTTCTGAAGGACCCTTCCTGGGTATCCTTAGTTGTTAATTATTGTCTTATATTGTCGATATTATTGTTTTCAAACATTGTATATGTATGATGATATGTAGTTAAAAAAATGTATATACTATGTAACATAAAAACTCTTGAAAGACATAATAATGTCGAACAATGATAATAAAAAAAACGATTTAAAAAAAACTCTCTGTATCTAGGGACTCTAGTCCAATGCCGCCCCGAGCGCCGCGGCGGCCGGTCTGGCCAGCGGGTCCGCCGCGGGGCCCCCGCTCAATGCAGAATGCGCGAAGAACGCGGTCGATTAGTGCCCACACCCGTTGCGACGGCCAGCCAAGCGGCTCCGGCGGCGGCGGCGGCGGCGGCGGCGGCGGCGGCGGCGG
Source organism: Teleogryllus occipitalis (assembly GCA_011170035.1). Classification (NCBI taxonomy): domain Eukaryota; kingdom Metazoa; phylum Arthropoda; class Insecta; order Orthoptera; family Gryllidae; genus Teleogryllus; species Teleogryllus occipitalis. The sequence goes on from BLKR01001933.1 coordinate 173,681, forward strand.
CGGTCGACCCGCGGAACGCGTTCGCGTGGGTGGAGACGCGGCGCCTTTTACCTGCCGGCGAGTATTCCTCTGGGGGCGGGGCGAGGGGGGAGGTGTAACATGGCGGAGGTGTGGGCGGGGTGGACCGAAGTGAGAGGTGTGTGACGGGGCGGGCCAAACGGGAGGGGAGGGTGGGTGGACCAAGGCGAGGAGTGTGTGAAAGGGCGGGGTGGGCCGAGGTGAGGGAGTGTGGCGTGGGCGAAGTGGGCCGATGTGACGGGGTGGGACGATGGGAAGCGTTGTCGGGCGGGCTGAGGTGAGGGGTGTGTGGCAGCCGTGCACGGGTGGGGGGGGGGCAAGGCGACGGGGTGTGACGAGGTGGTGTAGAGGCATGGGTGATGTGAAGGGGTGTGACGGTCCGCGCCGAGGTGAGGGGTGTGTGACGAAGCGCACCGAAGCGAGGGGTGTGTGAAACGGCGGGGCAGTCGCGCGAAGGTATGGGTGGAGTGGGCCGAGGCGAAGGGGGTGTGACTGGGCAAGGCGTAGGCGTTGGAGTGGGCCGGGCGAGGGGTGAGTGAAAGGGCGGGCAGCCGTGAGGGGGGCGAGGGGGTGTGACGAGTTGGTGCGGGGGCGTGGGTGATGTGAAGGGTTGTAACGGCCCGCGCCGAGGTGAAGAGTGTATGACGGGCGCGCCGAGGCGTGGGGTGTGTGCAACGGCGGGGCAGTCGCGCGGAGGTGTGGATGGGGTGGGCGGAGGCGAAGGGGTGTGACGAAATGGTGTGGGCAAAGTGAGAGGGGGTGTGACGGGGCGAGGCGTAGGCGTTTGGGCGGGTCGAGCGAGGGGTGTGTGAAAGGGCGAGTAGCCGTGAGGGAGGGCGAGACGAGGTGACTCGGAGGCGTGGGCGGAGTGGGCCGGTGCAGGGAAGGGAAGGGGCAGATCGCCGGAGGGAACAATAGGTTGCGCGCGGGGTTATCGATGGGGGAAAAAGCTGACTGGTTCGGCTGCGCAGGGTGAACGAACTTCCAGTTTTTTTCTCTCTTTTACTGGCTCTCGTATAACAGGTGCACTGCCAGGTGGATTTGCATTTTATCTTCTTTTCCTTTTATAGGTTCGGTTTTGATTTTATTGTTTCGGCTTGCAGCATTTAGGCAATTTGAGGAAGTTGTTTTCCCCATCTGTCGTTTATTTAAATAAAGCTGTTGTTCGTTTTGTGTTTGTCCTACAGGCGAAGCGTCGGAATAAAGTGGGTTTTGCATTGTGATCGATAGTGGCGGTGGAGGATAAATAATAGGCGAGTAAAATATGACAGTTCCTGATAATGAGTTCTCGTTGTGGGCAAAGTAACTATTCAAGTGTACGAGTTCGTCGAGTTGCCGCTTTTATCTTATATGCTTTACCTTCTTTGAGTTTTGTATTCAAATAGTCCCCAAGGCCCTCGCCGCCCGGATTTGATTCCCCCAGGAGACATGTATGCCCGATGAATAGTATCGATTCGAAGTGAAAACGTTTTGACTATTCATGACCGTTTTGTATTTTCGGCTATTTCACAATTCTCGAACGTGTTTCTGTTTAGAATTCAATAGTGGTGTGTTCGTTGTTAAAGGAAGGAGGAAGTTGTGGATCGATCTCGTTATACTATAAGAGTATATCTGGGCCAACTCGACGACCCAAATAAGACGGACACAGTTTACGAAAGGAAAATGGGACAGTTATCTTCTGAAGAAGGATCTCCGGGTTCCGTTTGTGAAAGAAAACACATTTCGCCAAAGAAAATCAGATTTCCTCGTGGCCTCTCCTTTTGTTCATTGGGACAGTTTATTTTAAAAGCGGATGCCTGTGGTTGCTGATGTTTCGTAATAATTTTTCATAGTGACACATTACACAAATACTGCTTCATAAATATTTAGCGCAGGAACACGTAATATTTTACTAATTTGCAGTTGCTATTTGCGCTCATCCTCCACAAGTTTGCGTCTCTCTCCCCCTCCCCTCACCAGACTTCCTCTCTTTTTCTCCCTTCCTCTCCTCCAATTCTCCATCTTTCTAATTCTTTCCCACTCTCCCACCCTTTTCTTTCTCAGAGACTCAAAATATATACATTCGTATGTTACCTGGGATGACGAAACCGTATCAGCTGTCCTAGGTTCGTGCGTTACCCAGATTCAGGTCCTTCCCTTTCCACTTGCATCAGGGGAGCTAGAAGTGTTGACAAATAGCGAGAAGGTAGCGGTACGTGCTGACTCACTTCCTACCAGAGAATCCATGTCTGTGTTTACTTCACCCAAACGAGGCTACCTAGTGCGGTGGTTGGTGGGTGAGACTGACGCGTCATCCGCCGAACTGCGGTTTCTGCGATGTTTGCTTCTTCAACAAGAGATGACTCAGAAGGCAGGTGCATCTCTGAACCGCTCCCAGCATTCTGGACACGACCTCAAAGAAACCGGTATTAACGCTTTTCACTCGTAGGGCATGTGTGACATGCCACCCATGAATGCAGTCGGAGGTTTTTGAACACTGCGTGGTCCTACAACTCGTAAGGCATGTCTAAGATGACAATGGAAAATGGCGGCACAGCTCGAAGCCGATCCTGGGCATTTCCCCGTTTCAGCTAGTTCTCTTGCGTCAACATTGTTTAAAAATAGAATAGTAGCCCGGATGGATTCAACAATGAAAACTTTATTTTACACATCAGAAAAATACGTGGACACCTGTGACATGCACAACGAGCTGTAGGATATGTCACATTACATACTCATACGAGCTTGTAGCCATTATTCTCGTGGCATCTCTGACGACGTACGAGCTGTAGGGCTCTTTGCTTACGAGTACAAAGGATTAAGCATTCTGCGGTAATATGTTCTTGAGCTAGTTTCTCCATTAACCCTGCATTGACCAAAGGAGGATCGTTTTAATATGCCCATACATTTTAAAAACAATCATAAAAATTGGAGTAATGGGATTCAAACCGCTATATTCTGTTTTTGTTTTTTCAGAAATAGACTGAATCTTATGGTTCCCTACTCTCCGTCGAGTTAGTAAGTGTCCTATCAAAACTATGAAATCAGGAACGTGAGGTGGGCGCAAACTGAACCTCCCTTTGCCTAACTTGTAACCAACTTTTTCCTAGGAAACAATTATTACTCAATAATGAACATCACTTATCAAATCAAATTTATTTTTTATTGTTGAAGATGGTGAAATATTTCAAACAGTACTTTCAGTAAGTAGTATTGATAAATCATTCCTCATAGCAGAGTGCTGTAATAGAATGAATACCTATCAGAATCTGATTTATAACGTGAATTAGATGATAATTTTGAAGAGACTGAGGAGGAAAACGACACATATATTTAGATTGCAAGTGAAAATGAAGATACAATGTTAAAATGTCTATGTAAATAAAGCCTGTGACGTCTTATGATGGTGAACATTCTTAACCTTCCCTTGGTACAATGCTTTATGGGGGGAAAAGGTTGGTCAATGCAGGGTTAATACGGTTCGTGAAACTGAATGACGTAGGCTCATAAAATGTATGTGGCATCTTCTGTATGGTCGGTAAGGTCGAGTTCAGAACTTGGATCCAGGCCCCGGTGTAAATTGCTGGGCGCCTTTCCCGCTGTCATATAAGTATTTACGATCCTTTGTTTTGTATTGCCTGCTGCGATGCAGAATCCGAAAGCACACTTCCATTGAAGGTACGTGGATACCTGAACGTTTGACCCGCCTGCCTTCGCGCGACTGCTGTTTTCCCTTATCTCGCAGAGGCCAAAGACGCCCAGATTTCCCCGTCCGGTTTTACCGCGTATCCTAGGCTTAGACGCTTCTTGACGGCGCTTCCGCTTTCCTTTGCTTTTCTGCATCGCCTTTGTTCGGGCGAGGGTCGCTATTGTCTGGAGGCAAGCACGTCGTTACTAGCCCTGTGCAGGATCGTTCCTGGATCAGGGTAAGGGATATGACAAACACTAGGGTTGTGCGATAGTTCCCCCATTCAGTTTTATCCATCCGTAGAAACTCGAGCGAGATAAAGCAATCTGGCAGATAGATGTGTCAAGTGTAACGTATTGTAGGGCTACAGCTAGCGACCGCCGAGGCGCCACAAAGGTGCGGCGGCAAGGGATTAGACGCCAGGGGCGAGGCAGGATGTGACACGCCGAGGTATTCTGAGAAATCCTAAGAGCTAGGGAAAGGGATGCCCAAAATGCGGGACAGCGCATTTTTGCCGCGTGCCGCGTGACAAATTCTTGGAATCCATGGAAATGGATGTCCAAAAATGCCTGGCAAAGCGACTAGCGCGGGCCGTGTGCAAAACCCAGTGACGTTTCAGGTCACGTGGGTGGTAGCTATATAAGAGCGAACGCAGAGCGCGGGGGCGGGGTTTGTTGAGCTGAGTGGGAACCCTCGTGCGAACGCACAAAACTTGCGCCCAGGGCGGTGCGGAGCCGAGCTAGGCTCGTGCGGCAACCCATGTGTTGGGACGCCGTTGTGGACTATATCCACGGGTGACCGAGGTCGCCGGAGCTGTCTGCTGTGTGCGGGAGGCTCGCTGAGGAGTGGCGCGGGCCACGAGTCAGTCATTTCATTTTTAAGGATCGCTCCTGCGATCAGGGAAGTAAACATCTACCAGAGCTGAGTAACTTAAATTATTACTGTACATATTGTGAATAAACCTGTACATATTTATCATTGAAGCTCATGTCTGCGATTATTGTGTATTCCCACGACGTCACACAAGGAACAAAAATCCATCAGCTCCTGTTTTTCTTCGATGTACGTGTTCCTGGTTGCTCGTATCTTGAAGGATCGAGCGCGTTGCCCTATAGACGAAAGTGATTACTCACTTTCGTCTATAGGGACGGTAGCGACGAGTCCTCGCGCATTTGGAATGTTTGGATGCCTAATAATGGAAATGCAAAATGTGCTGTTTTCTATAAGTGTGGTTTGGAAACTATTTTAATATGATGTAGACGTGACGGTAGAGATTTCGGACATGTCATAACATCATTTTGGCAGGTACGTGTCAAAACTTTGTGGATCACAGTCCGCGCTTGCACCATTTGATACGTTATTCACCACGGAGAATTGAACAAGACATCTTTCCTTTGCCTGAAATTTTGCTCCCTGAGCCCGCATGTAAATCCGGGCCTGGCTGTATCCCAGAAGTGTAAAAATCGCCGCGGCGGACGTTGCTGGCCATTCCGTGGCGCGTACGCACGGCGGGTCACAATGACCCTGGCGGGAGGCGCGCGTCGGGTGGCTAGGTCTGGGGAAACACCGCACCGCCTCCTCAGCCGCCGCGGCGCGCGGCCTAACGGCACAGAAGCGACGCAGGCGGCGACGCGGTCAACGCCTGCTCGCCACCGCCGCTGCAGCCCCGCACGATGGCGTAGGTCGTCGTGGTCTCTGGTGGAGAGTCGTAGACGACCTCCCGGACCCTGAGCTCACGTCGTTAGCTTGAAGGTGCAACTGGGAGCGGTAGCTCAGTGCATCAACTGATGTCACTGCAGCGCCTCTGACCGGGAGGTCCTAGCTTCACTCCTCTCGCCATCGACATCGGCCCGCCTCATCACTCGACCTCCGTCGCCACCGCGGCTGCTTCCACATCGCCTCACCTCGCCCCCCCCCCCCCCCCCCCCCGTCTCATCACCACCCTTCTCTTTCTCGCCTCGTACCACTCTCGGGTTGCTCAGCCCCTCCTTGGAGCGCTTCGGCCCGACTCTTCTCCGTTTCCCTTGCTCCAGATTGTGACGAATGGCCTTTTGATGCGCTTTGACGCGTATCAGTCATTCCGCCTTAACTAATTCACGGACGATCATAAATTGATATCGCTTTGATCGCCCTACGGTAGACATTACTTTTATTTAAAAATGAATTGGCCTACAGCACTTTGGAACCAATTACTATTGCGGAAATGTGATGCAAATTTTTGAAATATTCTGATAATTTCCTACTGGTTTATGATTGACAAAATGAAGTATCTCGATGAGACAGATGTTCCATTATTATTATTATTATTATTATTATTATTATTATTATTATTATTATTATTATTATTATTATTATTATTATTGTAAACAAGATTTAATGCAGGTGGAATTTTGAAAACAGATACTTTTGACGATATAAAGGTTTTTCTACACCAATCTGTCGGAGCACGTTACATTATTTTTTCCTATTCTGTTTCGTTTTAATACATTTCCATTCTCTTACCTTGATTTTGTAACATGGCTAATAGCATGCTATTCATGAGTGATTGATACGGGTGTCGTGTACGTCATACAGTGAAAGTTTGTATTGCAGAGAGGAAGGCCGAACTGCCGGCCCCCTTCCCGAGCAAAGCTCCCAGCCCCCTCGGCCGCTAATGGACCTTGGCAGCTTCCCCGACGCGCCCCGCCCCTCACTACGTCTCCTGCATCGCATGGCCCTTGCGCTCCCCGCCCCCGTCCCCGCCTCCTCGTAACTCTTGCCTCTCTGCAGTCGCCCATCGCCCCTTGCCTGCACCGGGAGCGCATCGGCTCAGTGCATCAGCTGATGTCACTGCAGTGCGTCTGGCCGGGAGGTCCTAGGTTCGAGTCCCGGCGACTGCTGGATTTTTGACACTAGCTGGTCAGCTAGGTCGAATTCAGTCGCTGTCTGGAGGAGAATTCTGGCGGACGGTTGCTCTCTGATCGGTAGTTTTCCGTGGTTTCTCCGATCCACACCAGGCGAATGCCGGAGCAGAACTCTTAACAAACGGGCCACAGACCGCGCGCAATCTTTTCTACATTTTCCTTGTCCTATCCTCACCCTTTACGAGTACACACACACACACACACTAATAAGCACTACAATATATTCTGGGAGACCAGTATAATATATAGAGCTTGTCCTGGATGGAACGATGCCTCGCAGGTGGGAGATACTGGTTAGGGGAAGCCGCCACACCACGATGAAAAAACATACACTACACTTATGGGACTAAGGACCTCGGTAGTTGATGCGCCCGGAATCACTAACGATCAATCAACCCTTGTCTGCGCTTCATCTTGGCTCATTCGCGCTCGCGTAGTCTCTCCGCCCCACCCTCCCTTCCCTCGCTCCGCCTTCGCAGGAAGGCACTTGTTCAGGGGCCGCAGCACCACTGATCATAAAGCCGGCGCCCAACCACTTAGTTCTAGTCGCTAGCATTGCGCAACGACTCAACGAAACGCCTTGCGAGCTCCGCTTTAATGCCGCGGACGTGGCTATTGTAACGTGTGCAGCAATCGCCGTAACGTTGTGAACTTGCTCCCTTTCTTTCAGAGTACATTGTAGGATACATTTTTATATTAAATGCAGTCGAACCTGTCGAAAACTGTCTGGTGATAACGGAAAACTGTCTTTAACGGAAATTTCTTTCGGTAATGGGCAGGTTTGTCTGTAATTTCTTTAATAGAATTTACAAAAAAGCAAATTCCGTCTTCTTTATTATTATTATTATTATTATTATTATTATTATTTCTTTTATTGTATTATGTATTTGGCATTATTGGGTCGATAATCCGACTTCGTCGTTCAGCTACCGGTGTCCACCTTACCTGGGCCTAGTTAAATTCCCATGCGTGGGGGTAAGAGCCACATGAGGCGTACATGACGTGCTCTCTTCACCGTAACTAGCAAGATCCGCCTGCTTGAGCTTTTCTTCGTCACACTGCTACAGATACTGGGACAATTTAAAAGGAAAGCTACAACTATATTTTTGCCTCGACCGGGAATCGAACTCGAGGACCACAGCACGGGAAGGTAGTACGTTGCCCATGAGCCATCCCAGAGGCTTCTGTATTTAATAATAATAATAATAATAATAACAATAATAATAATAATAACAATAATAATAATAATAATAATAATAATAATAATAATAATAATAATAATAATAATAATAATAATAATAATGAGTATTCATTTTCTTCAGTTACGGCGGTTTGCTAATTTCTGACTTATTTTAATCGTGTATTAAGTTCGTCCATCCCTAGATCGGAGAGCCCAATTGTCTGAGCAGTTATGGTCGGTACTGGTAATTTTTTCTGAATATTTTAATCTTGAAAATCGGGAATTCTTAATTTTAATCTTGAAATTCGCCTTTTGTCCTCTTACTCTGCTTGTCCCGGGAATTGTTATCTTATTGTTGCACTTTGTGTTGGCCCCTGCTTTGTTATTTGTACTTGCATTATCTGCTCGTGCATGCCCATTACGATCTGAGCTCAACCGTAGGCCTCTTTCATGTGTCACGTAACTCAAGTGCCCGTCATTACCGCTCTCCGGCCAGCCGATGCGCGTCAGCGTGGCCGACAGGCAAATGCAGCGTCTTTGTGCGGAGCGTCAACGGCCGGGATAGGCTTGAAAGGAGCTACCAACCAACCAGCGCCCCCGAAACGTCTCGTCCCGCCCCGCCATGTCCTGTTCCACCCGCCCGGTCCCTTCCTACCCCGCCCCTTCTGCTCCATCCCGCCCTGCCCGTCCCGTCTCGTCCTGTCCCGTCCCACGACGCCCCTTCCTCTTCGTCCCGTCTCGTCCTGTCCCATCTCACCCCGCCCTGCCCGTCTCGTCCTGTCCCGACCCGCCCCTTCCGCTCCGTCCCGCCCTGCTCTTCCCCGCCCTACACCTCGCCACGCGTCACTATACTCGCCGGCATACTCCCCGCCCCTCTCCGCTCGCGCCCCGCCAGCCCTCACCCACCCCGCACCAGCCATCCACCACCTCCCCGCCACATGCCACCCCAATCCACCCGCCCCGCACCACCCCATCCATGACCTCCCGCCCCGCCAAACGCCTAGGCCTCGCGCCTTCCCGCGACCAATCCGTCCATCCCGCCTGCCCGGGCCGAGGCGTGCCCCTCGCCGCCGCCGCGTCGTCAGCAGGGCCGTTCTCGTGCAATTAACGATCCCCGACGGCTCCTGTGAGTCATTGTGTTGGCGGGAGTGATGCTCCCGCCGCCACCGCCGCAGCCTCCGGCCGAGTTCAAGTTCATTGCTACCTGCAGCCTTGAGCGCGGGCGGCCCCGCAGAAGGGCGTGCGGCCGCGGGGGTGGGGAGGGGAGGGGGCGGACCGCCGCTCGGTTCGTTGCTCTCGCGCCGACCTTCTTCGTCGGCCGACGCCAGGGTGTTCGGATTTTGCTCGCTGGGGATCGCGAGTCTGCTCAGAAACTATGGACTTGTTTATTAGCGCGTTAGCATATTAGGACGCTCTAGTATGTCTATTACGCATGTATCAATTGTGGAGTAGTTTGATTCAATTAAATGTTGAATTAGGGTTTGCATACTGGAATGAATGATCAATACTAATGTAATGCCAGAAAGAACAATGTCGCGGATAGTGTTGAAAATGATACATGAAAATTCTGAAGCCTAGTTAATATTTTCCTTTGGAAGCTGATGCGAAGTGGACTAAGATGTGTGTAATACGGTGACTATCAATTTTCAGTCGTGAAATGAGCCGAGTATGGAAATAATCATATAAATGTGTAATCATAGAAAATTTACTTCCGTACTCAGATTTTCCCACGATTACGTAACACCTGTGGTTTGTTAAGATTTCATTCAACGTTAACTTCTTGAGAAGAAATATTATTGTGATATAAGTCGACTGTGACGCCTTATTATGATATTATGTAAAATCAATTCGTTTTGATTTTTAAAAGTCAGTATTTAAACCATCCATTAAAATATAAATTAATATGCTCGTCATTCACAGAGATGTATTTTTATTACTTCAAAGATACGTTTCCTACGACTTTGCGTACAAAAAAAAGATACTTTAAAAGCACATTTAGGAGGTACGTTTTTTATGTCTTTTCTAGTTTTTCCTAGAACATGATGAGGGAGATAAACGAATCTCCGAAACTTACCTTTTAATAAATGACAAACCACTTTTGTAAATTATGCGAGTATTTCATTATATAGTTCTAATTGTTTAATTTCCTGCAGCTTCATCCTCACTGTCCGAAATTAAAAGAGACAGATTTTTTCCTACACAGAAGTATTCTATTTAGGAATTATAATTTGTCAAAAATACAATAAAGAACGTTGGAACGTAAGTAAACAATCTATTTTCTTACGCGAGTTTGCTGCGATGCTTATTCCAAAACAATTTTAAATGACTCAAGTGTAATATTCACGTATTAATATTTAATTATTTTTATTTTTTATTACTTTTTTACGTGAAAAAATTTCGAGAAGCGGAAATTCCTTTTTAAGAAGGGGATGATACGACAGTGTTTTAAAATACAAGTTGACAACGTTCTGCTGAATAGTTTTGGTTGGCTCATTTGTCGGTTCTTCTCACTTAATGTTCACATTGTCACACACCATTCACGAACATCAGCTGTCCCGCTATGAACAGGCTATTATGCGCTCTTGGAAACGCACAAAGCGCGTGCGAGCTTCAGTTGTTAGTCATGCTTCGCCATCATGCAACCTTCCCGCTTGGCCATACTAGTCACCCCGGCGCGTACACATCTTGTAATTTATTGGCGTTTTCACAGTGTTTAGATAAAATGGTTCCGCTGTTACATTCTATTAAGAGTGGTACGTAGGAAGGAGTACGTAATAAAATAATTTTGACGTTACTTTTATAATGCGTGTCTTTTCGCAGAAATTGCGTAGATAACGTCCATGGAGACTCGTGAGTTCAACGCGTTCAAAAATAATAAATGCTGCAAAAATGATTTACGCGATTTTGTTTATGTTGTGAATTCGAAATGTAGCTGCTGATTAACTATCTGCGTTTGCAGCCTTGCAATTTTACAAATACACACTGAAATGAACACGTATTTAGATACATATTAACATTTTAGTGTCATGAAAGAACGCCTAACAATCACAATTATTTTTCTAAGAACGTCAATATTATATTTCAGAAAACAATTGAAACATGCGAGTAAACAAAATAATACGCACTGATCACGGCGATTGAACCAAGTCTCAATGTAGATGACAATAAATAAGTCAATCCGTGAAAATGCAGATTTTTACTCTTTCTTTTAATTCCGAGAATGTACATCCAGTTGATCGGAAACTCAGATTGTACGAAATATCATTTTCATTTTTACTAGGCCATTCATATTTACCTAATTACGCCATTTCTGACGAATTAATCCGAGCACAAGGAAGTTTCATGATTTGGTATTAATACACGTAATATACTTGTAATCATTGCTTTTAATTATGGCGCACACATTATTTTCATTCCGTGCCCATCTCTTGTCAAGAACAAAGTTATTCGCAACTGCCCCAGTTCGGCCAAGTCCAACGCATCTCAGTCGGTGCTGAATTCCCGTTGGGATCTGTTAGGCAAACAAACAAAGTGGCGCATAGTTGGAGTTGTGGAGTGGGGCGTGGCGTGGCGGGGCGGGGATTTCTCCAGGAGGCCTGCGGGGCGGCGCAGCCTCTGGATTAACGCGGCGCCTGGACGCGGGGGAGGAGATGAACGCGAGCGGCGGCGGCGGCGGCGGCGGCGGGGGGTGGGGATGCATCCTGGGAAACGACCGGATTAGCGAAGGCGAACAAAGGACCCGGCCCGCTGCCGCGCCGCCCGAACCGACCCGCCACGCTTATAACTGTTAGGCGGTGTTTTAAAGATAATTTGTAAGATAAACACGGTGCGTATTTCAGCTCGGGGCATTTCCACCGCCGGCGGCGGCGGCGGCGACGCAGGAGCAGGAGAAGCCGTTGCCTGCCGGCCAGCACAATGGCCGAAAATACCCTATGATGGGACATGGGTTTCGATACAGAACTCGCAAAATTAGTCGCACTTTTTGTTGTTGCTTTTTTGCGTGACGCAGTAGGCCCGTCTGTGAATGCAGGATTTTCGCTCTCTCTGTAGATTGTGTAATAGTGCGAGCCGAAATCAGTCAAGCGTGTCAAAATCTTAACAGTTCGTTATCGTGTTTTTCCTTGAAATGAAAGCAACGACCTACTGTCAATGTTGTGTTTAAAGCGAAGGTACTAAAATAACTGTTATCTTTTTACGTAAAATTAGTCTATTCTTAATTCGTTTTGCTGCGGTTGCATGCAGTCTTCAGTAGGAAAGCTTTACTTACAAAAAAATATTTTTATAGTTACTTATTTACGACTGGGGAAACTGGCCTTCTGTATCCCACTCCCATAGGGTACATATCAGCGATAGAAGGTCAACTGCCCCATCTCTAAAATTTTCATTTTGCTGGTGATGTTTGATGCTGAGTGGAAGACTGATTATTTCGCCGCGAAAGTGTTTTTAACTCTACGTATCGGCTGTTTAATATATTCTTTGGAAAATGTTTCTGGTAAAAATATATCATTTTCCAAACTTAACCTATCTAAAATATGACGATATTTCGAAGGGTCACTTTTTTACGAAGGAGCACGGACAATATCAGAGCATGTAGTTGTTTCGACGGGAGCTTTGTGAAGCTCGAGAGTAATAGAGAATATATCCTGAAGTCTAGAATCCCATTACAGGATCGTGTGTTCGCTCTGTTCTGTCCTGGTGACGATGCATTGTAGGCTGTTTGGCCTACTTCTCGGCCATCCTTTTGTGCCGTTTTGAGGGCAAAGTGCAATTTTATTCCCGAACGTGGCCACGAAATGACGCGAAGACATAGAGATTTGTTAATTTATTTCACATTATTGCTAAATACAATAAATAGCTGAGTGATTTAATACCACAGTACAAAAAGAAAGCAAGGAAAGAATTCACCATTCAAAATTTTTTCAGTCACTTAGCAAAGATGTTTATATAAGGGATAATTTAGTAAGAAAATAAACATCAAATAGTAATAAGTAGTGAAGAAAATAAACATAATACAATTATCGATTTTTTAATAGAGAACATCTGGCAAACATTTTCATATAAAGCCACTATTCAGCGCCTGGCGCCCCTCCAGCTTGCGCATGTACGCCCCTTTCTGAATTTTAAGGGAAAATGAGTGCGGAGTCAGAGGAAGTTGCCTGTGTCCGAAGGAGCGACGGGCTCCCCAGGCGGGCAAGTAGCTCGTGCGGGCGCGGTTTTACGTGCCTGCTCTACATTAACACTGATTTTAACTTGTGCATTAAATTTAATGTACAAATACATTAAGCTCTTTTTAATGTACAAGGTTCTTAATGTACAATACGTTTTATGTACTATTCGTTGATGTATAATAGATTTAAGGACATTTCTGACTGTGGAGGTGAGAGAGGATGCTGACGCCTTTGACTTCCCCTTTCCTGGTCTGATGATCACATTGGCGGTTTCCTTTTGCCTTCCACTGGATGGATAATATTTCGGGTGACCTCTTGAAGATGCTACGAAAATAATTATTGTTTAGATGTGATAAATGGTAGAACGAAAAGTCAACCGTGCGTCATTCACATGGTGGAAACTCCCACGCCTTACACTGGACTGAAACCCGCAGCATTCATCTCTTGAGTATCTCGAGGTCCTTATGCCACCAAATCAGGAAATTAATGAGTTCGCAGCTAATATTAGGAGTGTGACCTTGTAGAATTTGAACTCTACCCACTGTGCGGAGGAAAACTCGTTCGTTTGCACGCCGAGGCCGCGAATATTCCGCCAGGCCACGTGTACACCGTAGGACGTAGGGATTCCGTAAATATTAAAGGCGTTAATTGTTCGAGCCATGAAATGCGTCCAGTGCAGAACACGAAAGTACTCGTGGACTCGAGCATTCCGCGTGTAACATGGCTGAAGCTCTAATGGATTTTCTGGATGTTTCGTTGCACTAACAGCAAATGACTTCGTACGTTGATGTGCGCCGAAGTGCTTAGTCTAAATATTCCCCGGAAGCTACCCTTCAGTGCAAAGTTTGAATCTGCAGATTAAGATATTTTTTTACAAACACCATTTTGTACTCAAATGTATCCACAAAAATGTATGGTGCTGTTTCAATTTTTAATTGTGATTTAATTTTTACATATACAGATCACAGTTGAACCTATTTATGTTAACCTTATTAAGTTTCCATGCCGGTGATTTGAGCGTTTTTCAATGTCTCTACCGGGAGCGGTAGCTCAGAGCATCAACTGATGTCACTTCAGCGCCTCTGACCGGAAGTCCTGACCGCGGTAGGATTTTCGACAATAGCTTCTCAGCTAGGTCGAATTCAGTCGCAGTCTGGAGGAGAATTCTAGCGGTCGGCTGCTCTGATCGGTAGTTTTCCTTGGTTTCTCCGATCAACACCAGGCGAATGCCGAAGCAGTACCCTAACAAAACGGGCCACGAACCGCGCGCGACCTTTCCTTCCTCTTCCTTGTCCAATTGTCTCCCCTTACACACACACACACACACACACACACACACACACACTTATACTAACATGTACTACACTACCACATATTCCGGGAGCCCGGTCGGGAGCTTAGAGCTTGTCCCGGCTGGTGGGAGAGTCCTGGTTAGGGAGAAACCCCACTAGCCGACGGTAGGTCGGTGCCGGATCTCGCTATCCAGTGGGGGGAGATCAGCGCCATCTGCCGAGAAAAAAACATGCACTACTCTAACGGGACTAATGACCAAAGCAGTTGACGCGCCCGGAAACACGAAAAAATCAATCAATCAATCAATGTCTCTACATTAATTAATGTTTTACTTACGAAACGATATATTTTAAAAGACAACGTGTAAGATTGGAATGGAAACTCTGGTAGGGCGGCCTGCCTTTTATATTGCGCGCAGAGCACAGCGTCCTCTGCGTATTTATTCTTATAATTTCGCCAGAGAAGAAAACGAAATTTAATTTTGCGCGGAGGCGTTGCTGGAGAGTGGTTTTAAGAGTTGGTCCAAGCGCAGTGCCGAGGATGGCAAGGGCAGTCGATGAGGTCGGAGATGAGTCAACACGAAGAGTCCAGGTGCAGGAAAGAGAAAGTTCGCGGTAGCGTCTCCCTAGAGAAAAAATGGCAACAAAAACAACAACAACGAGGATATAAAGAAGGAAAGAAATTTGTGGAGAGAAAATGTTTGCGGCGTCCCAATAAGAGAATACATTTACAAGTACCTAGTGAAGCTCTCGTGGTGTACGTGATGTACCTTAAACGAGTCTTGTGTTCGCTTCCAGCAATTCACTCACTCACTCGGTGAGAACGTAGAAGATTAGAGATGTGCTGACATTGCTCTGTCGACCTTCAAACGAGGTCATTCTCAGAGGAAGCTGCAAAGATCGAATTGTAATGAAAAAAATCCGGAGTTGAAATCTAAATAGTAATGAAAAGCCCAAAATGGTAAAGAGGTCAATAAATAATGAATTAGTGTGCGTGATACACAATTGCATTAAGCGAGTATTGATCGCATCCATCACACGGAATGATTGCCATAGAACGATGTCTTGTTCCTGTTAGTAACTTCCGTGTGTCAGAATCGTCGACGTCTTTGGCGGATTCCCTTTCTTTGTGAGTATGATACAAATTACTCTTAGGCTATGCTGTCATTTTTCTATTGATATTCTGATCTGGAATGTAATACCTGAACTTTTTCAGAGGAGACTCCTATTTGAATGCGTTATTTCACATGTGATGCAATAGGAGTAACGAGATGCTTACGCGATTCGAATTGGTTGAAAATACAAATATTGTGGTTGCTTTGAAAGGGAGCAATATAGCATGTGTGAGAGGTTCAACTGCAACCTAGCGCCGCGCAGCTTCGGAAGGTTTGGAGATGAGGAATGCCACGCGGAAAAAATAATGGTGCTCGACCTCATTTAATTCTGCGAAGATTTCGCGACCGACAACAGACTTACCTCTAGCCTTCCTTATGAAAAACCAAATGCGCACTTTATACCACAAATTTGAACGTTTAGACTTAAGGTAGGAAAGAATCTTCAGCGAATTTGGAACTTTTGTCACGAATGAACTTGAAATGAAACACGTTTATTTGAATTTCTATTTACTGATGTTAGGGGAAAGGAGGAGGTTCCCAATTCGGTATATGGATGTGTATACTATATCCTGGATTTTACCGTATTCTGGATATGTTTACATATTATTCCATCCGTACATATTATCCCATCCGATTTTACCGTATTCTGGATATGTGTACATCCAATTCATTCGCATATTTTAATGATAATTTTGTAGTTTACAAGAACTTTATACCACACTCATGAGTTTATCGGGATATTAAGTTTTCAGAGGAGGTCCGGAGCGCCTACATTCACACACACACATTGTGACATGCACGCCGGTGAAAGAACACCGAGGTACGCTAGTTGTGTTGCCCAATCCATCTTATAGGAAAATATAAAGTAATCGTATTGACTTTCCTACGCGTTAAAAACTTACATAGTCATTAAAAGTTATTACTATTTGTTAACAAACTTAACCGATTTCAATGAACTGAAAAATTTTAATAAGCACATTATTGATTATTTGATTTCATTGTGTAATCATTCATTATTTACTCTATACTAAATATTCTGAACAAGCATATGAATTTTGAACTAGTAACAGAACTTATGTAGCCAACCGAATACAATGAAACCTGCTGAAACGGCTACCTGGATTAAGCGTTTACCACATTAACGGCCATTGTTTCAAGGAACTGATTGAATTTTCCGAATTACACTTGTAAATATTCTGTCATTTAAGCGGTCGTCTGGCTAAACGGTCATCAGGCTCATTTATAGATTAACCTGTATTAAATGATCATGAGTTTTCTGCCGACTGCGATTTTGATCCGCAATTCTGTAAAAAGCGGAAGACCGGTAGATGTTATTATACATTCAGTATCTTCATACGTCGGCCCGCAATCTTATTCGTTTACCAGTGGGCTAGAGTTGTTTACTTTTGAGGAGTGATTAATATTTATGTCCGTTTTGAATAAATTATTTTCATGAAAGCTTTAAAACTTCCTTAGGGTGAGAACTGTATTCTCAATTAGACCTGAAGCTAAAGTTCACGAACCGGCAGAAGCAACCAATGGCATGAAAAAAAGAGTTCAAGGTCCAGGATTTAAATAAGCTTGTTTAATTTAAGTTGAAAGTGTTTATATTAAAAATGAAGTTCTTTTATCAGTGAATTATTTTCTTTAAGAAGTAATGCTTATTAACCTCGTTATAAAGAACAAAATTGCCCAAAATAACCCTGATACCCGCCTTCTATATTCTTATAACCTCCATTAAGCGGTCACACGCGTTGATGTCCCATTTCCGGAACCATGAGTGACCGTTAAAGACAGGTTTCACTGTCCCTAAAGGAAGAACATCACCCAACCTAAGCATTTGTAATAGTGACGGTGAATCGAGAGTTAAAGGAGCGCAAGGCGTGTGCCCGTTTCGCGACAACTTCCGCAGTGGCGCTCCGGCGTTTGAGCAAAGGCACCCGCGCAACCACTTTCGCGGGAAACTTCTCGCCTTCGCCGCCGCCGCCCCCACCGCCACCTCCGCCTCCGCTTACGCCGCCGCCGCCGCCGCGGTCTCGCGATCCCCCACTCTCGCTTTCGTCATGCGTTTTCTCTGCGCTTCCTTGTTCGGCCGCGTGTGGCCAGCCGTTGCGAACACGGAGCTTCTTGTCGCGAATTGGGGCGGCGCCGTTTCCAACGAATAGACTGATGATATTTGTCATTCGAGGTCCATACGCGAACGCGTGGCGTCGAGCCTGAAGGAAGGGACGCTTTAATTAAGATTAACGAATGACTGGAGTATCTTATGAACTAGCAAAGGATGTCTCCATATCCCTTCTGCACATATATCAAATGCTGTAGAAAGATGGCGGTTGTGCTGTGAAGTGTTGGTTATTGCAATTTAAAGCAAAACAGTGTAGTGCAGTGCAGTAAAATGTAACGAACGCGATCAATACCCTTTTTTTTTAAATCTAAGGTAGCCAATACCATGTAGCCTGTATTAATTTCTAGTATCACCAGAATAATTATTACAATACAATTATTACAGTACAGTACAATACAATACCAATACAATTATTACTGTACAATATAATTATTGTATATCATGATAGAGTTGAAATAAGTATTATAATATTTAATATTAGTGATAGTATGATTATTGCATCCTGTTCTTGTACTGAACTCTTTTATTGTTATTATTATTATTATTATTATTATTGTTGTTGTTGTTGTTTATTAGCTGCCACCAGGTCATACCCAATTGCAGCTCAAATAAATGTAATGAAATGTAGGCCATCGACACAAAACCCTGTAAATGTGTTTCTGGCGGGTAGGGAATTATCTCCTAGGGGCACGCCAAACAGGTTGAAGACGAAAAATGCAGAATTTTGTAGGTTATGCTACGGAGAAATCACCTGGCGTAAATGCAATCCGCAACTAACTCGATATTCCACACACGTTAGCATCGTCTAAAACTGGAGAGTATGTTGGTGGCCCTTTTAAGGTAGTATGTCCGTTAGATCGACTCCGGTGAAGTACTCCCTAAAAATACTTTAAACGAAAAAAAAATCTCTGTTCTTTAAAATGGTAAGGAAAAAATTGGTATTTACCGGCCTAATTTTTGAATAAAAGAAGTTTAAATCAGTACAGACTCTTATAGAAAAATGTCTGCTGACATACGTTGTTTCAAGATTTGAAGAAGTTATACGATGAAAGTTTTTTTTTATTCAGTACGTAGTGTATTTTTTTTAGGAATCTGGTAATGTTAAAAGTGACATACCTCACTGGGCACTCTGAGGAGTAATTCATAAAAAGAACTGCCGCGAAATTCATCGCAATGGGAAGTTCTGACTTTCGGCCTAGGGGTTACGTTCTAGACATTATGCTATTGTCAGCACTGTTTCTCTTCGCGTACGAGAGAAAGCTGCTATAACTTAAAATTGTATGCCACACACTTGTTTGAGGATAATTCACTTTCAGTGTAAACAGTGTGGGCTAATATTCAACGCAGAAAGAAAGAAAAATACTGGCGACGAAAATAATCGTCACATTGATTCCTTGCCAAGGCGTGGGAATGCACTATTTGCTCAGGCTAATACTGTTTGTCCACATTCAAGCCGTGCGATTCTAACCGTTTACTATGGACCTCACGAACCTTAACGTCGCATTGCGCTTCTGTCAAGAGTACGGAAAAATTTTGGAATTATAAAGTGAAATTTCCCTGTTACAGCAGATCACTCAAAATGTGCTGACGCCGTCGGCTGCTTTTATGAATGTTGCTCATAAGTTAGATGCATTTTTTCCAAGTGGGCGATACACTGCTCTCTGTTTTAGGCCAAACTCCCTCATTAAGCGAAAGCTCTCAGGGTAATAACCGCATATTAAACACCAGCTATTTGGCTGCGTTAATGTAATGATGGCGTGGGCGATTTCGCGATAACTGCCTTTATGTTAATGAAACCGCATGAGACTTTTATCCAGTGCGATCTAATGTTCGGACACTGCGCGTGCACTGTTTACTAGGGGCGTGCACCCACGCAGCCTTCCCACGAGGGGGACAGGGGGGACTAACGAACTTATCATCGTACAGCAAGCAGTTGGCTGTCTGCGCTGTATTAAAACACTGCACTCTACGTCCTCATAAGTTGAAAGTTGTCCCTTTCTTCCTTCACTGTGAGTCCTCGCAACATAGTGATATATCAAAAACACAAACTAGATGATTCGAAGATGTTGAGGGTGAAATGCAGTATAAATCTTCAACCATATACATATTTCCTATTACTCTTTCGGAGAGAAAGTCGTTAGTCAATTGTACTCACGTATTTAATTTCGAAAATTTAAACACGTCGAAAGGGAAGGAATATTATATATGGGTTACATTTGCTAAAAACTATCACATTATGATCAACTACGTTTAAAAATGTAATTGTCTTGTTCGAAAACTAAAATTGATAACTATTTTATTCGTTTTTCACAGTACAAATCCCTGCTCTGTAATTGAAACGAATGTTTCGTGGAATTGACACGCCCGTCTATCGTGATTCATGCTTCATATTTTATCCTTTGTGTTGATAGATTTCGTGCATTGAAAAGGCAGCACTATTTTGCGAGATTATAAATAGTCATTTATTCAACGGAATATATTATATTTGCATTTTCCATGTTGCATGCCACTATTTGCGTGCTCGAGATCTTAGGCTCGCCACTGGAAAACAGCCATACTATCAGCCTTCCGCTGAAATGAATACTATCAGCTCTTGCGTGTCTCCTGGAGAAAATGTTACGGCATTAAAATATTACATGGCTTTACTATGTAACATGCGAAGTGAACTCCGATGTCTCCAGGCAGGAGCCACTGCATGTGGCATTAGTTTTTACTTTCTCGCCTTACGAAGCTCTTCGTATGAAGAGAAAGTTATGTAATCGTGCGCCGGAAAACGGAGAATTTTTGGCAGAAATACTGTTTTTACCGGACTCTGGTAACGAAAGGTGGATAAATCCTGTTGCTAAATTTAAAAAACTCTAACACGTGGTGTAGCCAAAATCCATGTTTTGTAGGTTCTTAATACCGAAAAATCGATTGGCGGCGAAATCGAACTCCGTCAGTCAGTCCGTCAGTCAGTCCGTCAGTCAGTCCGTCAGTCAGTCCGTCCGCCAGTCAGTGCGTCCGTCAGTCAGTTAGTGCGTCCGTCAGTCAGTTAGTGCGTCCGTCAGTCAGTCAGTGCGTCCGTCAGTCAGTCAGTGCGTCCGTCAGTCAGTCAGTGCGTCCGTCAGTCAGTCAGTGCGTCCGTCAGTCAGTCAGTGCGTCCGTCAGTCAGTCAGTGCGTCCGTCAGTCAGTCAGTGCGTCCGTCAGTCAGTCAGTGCGTCCGTCAGTCAGTCAGTGCGTTCGTCAGTCAGTCAGTGCGTTCGTCAGTCAGTCAGTGCGTTCGTCAGTCAGTCAGTGCGTTCGTCAGTCAGTCAGTGCGTTCGTCAGTCAGTTCGTCCGTGGTCAACGCTAATAGCGCTTAAACCGTTCAACCGATTTTTGACTTAGTGCTTACTATTGGCTGACAGTTCTATTTCGCTTCCGTAGCTGTTTTCTGAATCATTCCTTATCACAATGATTCTCAAACATTTTTGGCTCGCTGTATACAATTTCTTCACGGGGAGTTTAGCAACTCACCCATATTGATGAAGCAATGCCGATCAAAAATTAACAGTGTGTTTGTCTGCAATTCTTCCTTGTATTGAACTATTGTGCAGTAATAAACAAACCGACATTTCTCATTAAATTACAAAAAATATAACAATTTCTGACAAAACTTCAATTGGTGAGGTTTGAACACAAGTATGTGTATAATGTCAATGTTCAATGTGTTCATATTTGCGCGATGAATTTTTTCCGCGTACGCGCGTAATTTTGTGACTGACTCTTTCTGAAACAATTTTTAAGTCGATGTCGAGACTCGTACCTTTCTAACCTAACCGATATTTTCGTGTTGAAGGCGAAAGTGCGGGCACATATCCCTGTAACAACTGTGACTTTGTCTCATTTTGTTGGTCTACCTTTACGGAATAATCGGTCCCCGCTTAAGCGGAATCTCTCACTGCATAAAACTACTGGTTTTGTGATCCAGGCTGTAGGAAGATCATTGACATCAATACGGCGGACACCAAGAAGGTAGAGTAGCAAAGAGGTCAATGCGTATAATTTATTTCAATCTCCAGAACCGTCAGTTGGTGAGGGAACTGATTCGGATTGAAAAAGAGAAAATGAATATTGTGTGTCTAAACCACGTGCACCGTAATACATTGTTTTTTAATTGTAGTATTTTGTAGTTATAAATGTTGTAGAAGATATGCCTGACATTTTACTCTTCTTGAAATGGTTCGTTGTTGCATGGGTTAGTCGTTTGAATGCAAGTATCATTTTATGAATTCAAATTCTACTGTTATTGTGTTATGGAAAAACGATTGGGCAGTATTCTATTTTATTGTTGATGTTGTTCCATTAATGAGCAAGCTTTGCAATGTGTAATAACATCCTTGTGATGAAATATAGTTTAGTTGGTGGCTAGTATTTAGAGTATCTATTCTAATGTGACACAGGAAAGAAATTGAAACGTGCATAACGCAGTCAACAACAAATCTTGGCCCAACTTAACACAATTTAAGATGGTACTCGTACCTGTTTACTTGGAATATGCCACTACTGCTGGGATGTGGGATTTTCGTAGGAACCCCATTCATTTGCTTTGGGGCTGATCCGCGGCGGGGCGTTGAGGCGAGGGCGGGGGCAGGGGCGTGGTCGAGGGCGAGGGCGAGGGCGAGGGCGAGGGCGAGGGCGAGGGCGGGGGCGTGGTCGAGGATAGGGGACGGAACGCACCTGCCAGTCGCTGCGAGTGAGCTGTCGCCCAATCACTTCCTGGTGCCACTCCCCTCTCCCTCTGAACGGTCCCGGGCATCAAGAAAATCCCTTGACAAGACAAACGGCCGGGGGCCAATCCCATCGATCCGCCGGTGGCCGCCCGGTCGGTGGACGGGGATTGCATGGCTCGCCCTGGACTTGAACCCCGCCCCACCACCACCACCACCACCACCACCACCACCACCACCACCACCACCACCACCACTACCACTAATACTATTTCCACCACCACCACCACTACCACCACCACCACTAATACTATTTCCACCACCACCACCATCACTAATACTATTTCCACCACCACCACCACCATCAATACTATTTCCACCACCTCCACCACCACTAATACCATTTCCTCCTCCTCCACCACCACCATAATCATCATCGCCATCATCATTACCAGCGCCAGGTTCTGGGTTTCTTGTCCTCTCCCCGTGCTACATTTTTCTTGTTTTACACAATAATAAAAAAATACTTCATGCTGACTGCATCACATTACAAAAAGCTTTTTCCTTTATGTATATACATTTCTTTAAGAAATTTAAGTTGACTTTGTTTTAATTTTTATATATATAAGCTCTTAAGTTTCTTCCGTTCTTGAACTCTCTGAAACCGCCCTTGCCACTACGTAAACTGACAGGCAAAATGACAATGCAGGAGGGTTTCCATTGAGCAATAGCGAAATGCATGGATTTGGGCCTGCTTTGTAATATATTCGTTTTTGAACAGAGGATAATTTCACCAAAAAAAATAAATAAATAACAAGAATATGATGATTCCCTTGAAATTGTTTCGAGTTTATTTCGATTTGAGAAAAACTCACGATGTTTCGATCCACAAGTGTTTTAATTTGATCATTGACCTAATTGTTGATTGACTGCGATAAGGAAGTATAGAGAACAATAGCAGTAATATTTTCCCATGTCCTTTAACGCACAAACCCCTTTGAATACATATTATTATTCGTAATTGGATGTACACTATTCACATAATCATGTATACCGAATGAATAATATGCATCGAAGAGCCAAAGAACAAAAGCAGTGCAGAACATTTAAATGTATGTTAATATCAGTGGTTCATGTTAATATGAGAGTCCTACGTTGATATCCGAATTTCATCAGTTTATCGCGCAGTTTTGGAGTTCTTTGTTATTTCAAATGTAAATAAGAAATAGTTAATTTTGAAAGAGAGTTATATTAAAAATTTATAATTGAATGATGTAAATGTGTAGCGGAAATCCTAAGATACAAAACGAATAGATTTACACGGCTGAACCAACATTGGACCATTTTGTGTACGCTACCAAAGTGAAAAAAATTCTTCCTCAGTTTCTGGTGGAGATATGTACTACCATTGAATTCCTTTCGAAGAGAATAGGTAGTTATACGATAGTCAGAAAATTAGATATTCAGAAAATTCTGGAGAACGCAGCCAGAATACATATTAGGTTGCGAACTCTTTCCCCGCAGGTGCGTAGTTTCTATCGAGTACCGAACTGAACGTGCCTTCTGTGCGTCTTCGCTTCCAGGAATCTTCAATCTGGCGCTTACACACCTCCCACCCCACCCCACCCGACCGCACCGCAATCGGTCATCGGCACCTCTTCCTTTTCTTCTCCCCCATCCCGCGCGCTCCGCGTCTTTCTTCTGCGGGCGGCGGCGTCGGCGTCGCCGTTATCTCGGCCGGGACATCCTTCGTTGGAGTCGAGCGTTCCGCGAGCCAACCGAGCCGAGTCCGGGTCTGGGAGGAGGCAGGGGTTTTTATCGGCCAGTGGCGGCGGTGGAGGCGGTGTGGGGTGGGGTGGTGGTGGTGGGGGGTGTTCTGGAAGGGCGGAGCGGCGTCGCGCCTTCTGCTCCGCCAGCGGTTGCGCCAAGTCGGATAGCGACGCCACCGCCGCCGCCGCCGCCGTCACCACCTCCGCCGCAAGACGTCCTTGAGCCCGCGTTTACCTGTTGATTAGATAGCCGTGGGCTGGCGGTCGGGCAGTAGGTGGCTGAGCGCGAGTTGGTGGAGGATTAGGCGGACTAACCGCTAGGTGAGTGGGCGACAGGTAAAAACGAAGTCATCGAGGAAAGAAATATTTGTGCTAGGGGCAACGAATGAATATTCATGGGAGGGCAACACGTAATTTGATTACGTGAAAGTTATACCACGCAGATATAAAATGTCATTTGATTAGTAACCATATAATTAAAACCACTAAATTTTTGATGTCAAAATATTAGTTGCTTATTCCAAAATGTGTGTAAACGGAGGCGGAATTGTCTTTGGCGGAAATCACATATTATATTGGTACAAACAGAAACTTTGCACCTCGACTAATCCGTGATTGTCCGCTAGGCATCTGGACAGGCTACTAGCAGAGTGGGTGGGGAGCTAGACGCGTGACTGGCAGGTGAAATGGACTGCTAGGCACACGACTCGGATACGAGATAGGAAAGGACATTTTGGCAGTTTAGGTCATCTCTCTCTCTCTCTCGTTCTTTCTTTCTCTCTCTCTCTCTCTCTCTCTCTCTCTCGTTCTTTCTTTCTCTCTCTCCCTCGTTCTTTCTTTCTCTCTCTCTCTCTCTCTCTCTCTCTCTCTCTCTCTCTCTCTCTCTCTCCACTCGCGCGTCCCGCGCCCTCTCTTTTTTGTTTCTGCACCCTTGAAACAATCGTCCGACATTCATCAGCGTGTTCAGGACAGCTGTTCCGCGGAGTAGACTGTGGAAAGGGGAAACGAACCGCCCAAATAATTTGTATGCACTACCGATGTTTACAGTACATCTATATATTTTACAAAAGCAGTTTTGAAAACATCGATGGTTTAGGGTCGATGGTTTAATTTTGAGCATCGATGTTTCTAAACATCAATTTTTTTATGGCGAAGTCATCTGCAATATAGACGTCTGGCTAAGCGGCCTGGCAGGCAAGTGGAACGGTTTGTCGGCGGTTGTTGTGTCGTAATCCGCGCTTCCCCTTGTGTGTCGGGTCTCTCTCGCCACGGCGTCCCCGCGGATCTGGCCGGGGAAGTGGTTTTCTTCGGCTTAAGAAGAACATTGTAGTAGTTGAGCGTTGCTGCTGTCTAATTAGGAAATGCGCCAGTATTTATGGACTGGAAAGCGGGCGACAGGCCGAGTATCCTGTACGCATTGTTTCGCGAGATGGTATTCTTGGACGTTCAGTTAGAAGATGATGATAAAATGAAAATTATTTTCTTAGGTTCTCGAAGCTTGTGTAATTATCGAGAAACCACACGTGATTCTGAGATTATAATAATTTGTCATGAAATTAAGATTAATACGAACTGATTCGTAAGCCTCTAAGCATATCTGAGGTTATTACTAACCCCACGGATAAATGAAAAGTTAATTATTTAGTATCTCTGAAATTGGTTGCATCAAGGTCTTCCAAAATCTTAGTTGCACATGTCTTTATTTATCAGAGCAGTTCAACTCATGATTTAATTGTTGTGTTTTGCGGGAACTTCTTAGTTTTATGACGTGATTCACAATGTCATAGAAAGACACAAACAGCTTATGCTAACTACGGAACATATTTTCGTTCAGAATATCATGAAATGTACTTTTTTTAAAAATTGTTTGTAAAATCATAAAATAAAATGAAAATGTGTCACAATTTTACTTTTGTATGCTCTTTAAAAGTGAACATGGGGTTGTGAATGTTAGCATTAAGTGTGATAAAAATCATATTAGTGTACCAAGGTTAATGCAAAGTCATATGACAGTGAGTTACACAATATATAATCTTACCATGTACGTTGGGATTGGTTCCTCGAATTATGACGTCTTTTACACATATCCCGATTAAGGTAGAAAATGAAATTCTTCTTAAAGGTTAGAATACTTTCTGTAGTTCACACAGTACACTTTCTACCGTTGCCCGTAAAACCCTGTAGTGCATCGCTGACAACGGTCAATACACCTTCCAATTCATTGATGTATGTAAAATATACTTCTCGTACAAAAAAAATACTGTCTGTCAAGACTTGTCCTTGATCGGTTTGTTTGCTGAGCTCGTAACCGCGTGTTCCAGGAAAAATGTGCGTACGTGTATGTGCAACTACGCAGTTTCTTACACTTCGATATGTTTCCAAGAAACTTACTTGTCGAGGATCCCTCGGATCATTCTCGGCGATGATGTATCTAGTCTTGACGCAACTTGCGAACTCTCGTTTCCGTCAGGAAAACGAAAGCGGGTTCGTAGGGCTTGGCGTATTTTCCAAGTCATCGTGTTCGTTTCACGAAAACGATGTGTATGCTCTGGAACGTGCAGTTGTTTTAATTGCTCACGTAAATTTGTGGAAAGTTCTTTCTTGCAGAAATGTTGCCGATGATATTGGCACGGTTCTTTCGTTTGGTCTGACGATCTCGTACACCTTCTTCTAAGAACTTAGAAAATCTGTATATGATAATAATAATAATAATAATAATAATAATAATAATAATAATAATAATAATAATCTAGTGGCCTGCAACAGAGAAACTGGTGTTCAACAAAGACACACGACATTGTTTTCCAAAATGTAGCCCGCACACTGCTAAAAAATCAGTCATGATCATATTTGATCCACCTTGTAAATATAACACGACACGATAAATAATAAATGTAATCTATACGTTCAGAAAGCTGAGGGAGATCGTGGAGGAACTATGTAAAATTACGGAACATTGGGTCATACTCTGGATTGCAAGGACTGCTTACTCTTGGCAGTCTACGTAGTTACAAGCCTGCCCGAATTGTAAACTGTAGGCTCCACTGTTGCTCCCTAAACGTATTGTGGAAGAGGAGCAAAGAATGTAGACACGTTAGTGGCATGAATACAGGACTTCATGGTAGGAGACAGAAGGTTTACATTTGAAGACAGTTATCAGCCACGGAAGCGTTATGTCTTGAATTCCATAGGAAGAGTTTTTTAGATTTCTCAAGTTCTTCACAATCGTGAATAACTTACTGACAAATTTAGCTTCAAATGTACGACTGTGATAATTATTATAATTGATTGCGTTATCAAGTTAGAGGAGGATAAAGATACTAGGCAGCGGTACTTACATATTACAATTGCGGAACAAAAGATTTGGAAATAAATAGATCGAAGAGCAAAGCTGTAATATTCCGTAGATGCCGGAATTATAGTGAAACCGCATATAAGTTAAACAATAATGTTTTACCTCGAGTCACATCTGGCAAATACTTAAAAATACAATGAAACAGAAAATTAATCTCGGAAAATGAAGTGAATTTGTTGTAGGGAAAGACTGGAGATCCATGCAGATTCTGCAGTGGGGTACCGTGAGAGGCAAAGTGTTTACGTGTCATGTTTGCGTGTAAGTCCTGTCACGGGTACGACCAACTTTAGAATATTGTTGGACATGTTTCAGTCTGAACAGAATTTCTCTGCAAGGTAATAAGGATAGGGTTCAACGAAGAGCAACAAAATCTACCTCGTCGGGTTCTAAGAATAAAGAAGTACGCGAGTTGCTCAAAAGGAAACGGGTTAAGTCCCGTCTCTGAGCCATCAATAAAGTGTACGCAGGCTATCAAGCTTGAAATTTCATCGCATATTATGAAACTATGTATTCATACTTCGGCAGAGCGTATCACATGTGCTATATATTGGCAAGATAATAGAAAACGGACATTGTGAAAGTCTCATTCATAGAACCGAAATGTTCGTGACTTCCTCGTGCTCAAAGCTTTACTAAATATTTTTAAATTAGTTTTCGTCTGGGTGTGTGTATTCCGACACTGTACATTACTGTTATTTCTGTTATAAAAATTATTACTTTTAGAGTTATAGAATATAATGTAAAATTATTATTATTATTATTATTATTATTATTATTATTATTATTATTATTATTATTATTATTATTATTATTATTATTATTTAGTGTTGTGGAGTGTCACGTATGTACAAGAGAGATATTACAGAGCAGTGTAATGAGGTGACGTGGTGGGCTGTGAAGGCGCAGTGAAATTGTACAATTTTCGTAAAGTACTTACATTGCAGGTAGAAGTAGACTTCATGAATGAAAAATTAAGGTATTCCTCCACGAAGTTTCAACACCTATTAGAGAATTAATAATCTAAAAATGCTTCAAAGTAGAAGAATCGTTATGGCAATCATTATTCAGTTTAGTGTTTCAGAAATATGCTAAATGTAGAATAGGAAATTGAACAGAAATAGTAAAAAGGATGAAGGAAAACTTACCCCTGAGCAATTGCACACAGGCCGATGTGGCCCGAAGGGGAGATGAAGGTAGGGCTCCACCTGTTCGTCGCCGTCCACCTTTACTCCCAGGAAAGATCCTGGTACTCACTTGGAAAGGAGGCAGAGTTGACCTGAGAACCGCCCTAAATGGAAATCACTAGATAAGAATCCAAACCTATGCCGGGATTAGAACCTGGTTCCAGAACCAGAAACTGGTTCCAGAGCCACCGCGGTTCTAGAAAAGATAAAGTACAGGAAAGAAAGTACATAAAGATTTGTTTTAGAAATTCATTTTGGACCTGTTTTGGAGTTACTCTACTCAAACAACCCCTGCTTTTCTTAAAAATAACCACAGAGATTCAGTATTCTGATGAGCTGTATCGAACTGACAATCTGTGAAGCGGTCACAGCCTTTTGTCGCAAAGATTTCGCGGGTCCTGCGAGGATTCACCGGAGAATTTCAACAGCCATGTGTGGTTTACGAGCGAAGGCACTGGGTATATTGAAAACGATAAAGCGCTGAAGATAAATGGCGCCCAGTTGAAATTGGTTCTCGAATTATATCTCACCGTTTGCTTTATAGACCGTGCGCCAAAGGTTCCGCATATTATGTTGTTAGTTTAGTGCGATCAGGTTCGGATTTGCGGGTACGATGAAACGAAATCTGTTAGGATTTTTTTTATTGAAATATCAATATTATGTGAATCCTGTTGTGTAATACTGTATCATTGAAATGTACGCTTGCTTTCAGTTGAATTTTGAAGTTGAAAAGGGTATCTCTCGCCTCGGAATTTTAAAAATTAATGAGGTTTACAGTGATGTGGGATTATATTTGCCGGGATGTGATTGGAAAACGGTATTGTAAATGCCAACAAGATTGCCGAATATGCACGTAATTGTGTTTTTCTCCAAATTAGTAGACGTTTTAGAGTGTCTGTATATTGATATTTTAATATTCTGTTCGTTTGATTGGAAAATACGGAACCTCTTCTACGCGTACAATTATATTCGTTTCTGTAAGAGACATTTTACGTGGATCTGAGGTGGACCATTGTCTCTTTATAAATAATTTGTGTATGCATATTTATTTCAGGCATATTGACTGTTCTACTGCAAGTTGAATTTACGAAGGGAAATGATTAATTTTAAGAAAACATTATTAAAACTCTAATACTGATAACGTTTTAAATCGCGGGAGCAAAAGTGCACAACAGTGGAGTCCCTATAATCCGAGTCTCGATTGTTCGATTGATTGATTATTTTTCTGTTTCCGGGCGCGTCAACTACTTTGGTCATTAGTCCCGTTAGTGTAGTGCATGTTTTTTCTCGGGAGATGGCGGTGATCTCCCCCCACTGGATGGCGAGATCCGACGCCGACCTACCGTCGGCTAGTGGGTTTTCCCCCTAACCAGGACTCTCCCATCAACAGGGCACCGCCCCAGTCGGGACAAGCTCTAAGCTCCCGACCGGTCTCCCGGAAGATGTAGTGTAGTGCATGTTAGTGCAAGTGTGTGTGTAAAGGGAGAGGATAGGACAAGGAAGAGGAAGAACAGATCGCGCGCGGTCCGTGGCCCGTTTGGTAGGGTACTGCTCCGGCATTCGCCTGGTGTTGATCGGAGAAACCACGGAAAACTACCGATCAGAGCAGCCGGCCGCTAGAATTCTCCTCCAGACAGCAGCTGAATTCGACCTAGCTGAAAAGCTAGTGTCGAAAATCCTGCCGCCGTCAGGACTCGAACCTAGGACCTCCCGGTTAGAGGCGCTGCAGTGACATCAGTTGCTGCACTGAGCTACCGCTACCGGTTCGATTGTTCGAAAGTTCGCAGAAAGTGCCTTGTCGCTGCGGCCATGACCTTCTGACCTTCTTAAGAATATTACAGAAGAGTAAAACCTGATCTTATATGCAAACTTGTCGCAAAATTTGGGGTCGTTTTTTAAAAGAATATAGTTCAAGCATTTCTGACGTCGTGGGTGGCATTTCAAATAAATTAGGTTTGTGCAATTTTTGAAAAATCAAATAAAAAATATATCAAAATTACGTTAGTGTTATGTTATTCAGTGCATTTAGCACTATCCATATAAAACATTTAAAGAAAAAAATTCCAGTCGTTTTCTTAAAAAAATACTGGCTTTTGAGCGTTTCTGAAAATGGGATTTTTTGAGCTCATTTTCACAGAAAACGTTGAGTTTTCGAGAAACTTTATAAGACATTTGAAATATATGTACTCGTAAATGCAATAAAGTTTACAAATTGCTGGTAATGTAAATATTAACGACGTGAGAGATAAAATGTGAGTAAACGTTTTGGTATCAAGAACCAAGAAATCGTGAATTCGGACTACACCACACGTTAGAGGAAGTAATTTACTACATATTGGATCAAGATTTATCCTTTTTTTATCAGAGCCCCACCATATGAGATTTTTTATGAAAAAATCGACGTTTTTTGATTCCGTTGTATGCCAGAAAGTAAAAGGGAAATAATATTTGCGAATGAAAACCTTTAGGCTATGAGGCTATGTACCCGGAGGTGTTAATCTCTAAAATGTATTTACATACGTTTATCCATTTCTTCTATGTATACGTCAGAGAGTTTTTCATCAAAGATATTTATATCTTGTAGTTGCTCAAACAGAAAAAAATCTCGTTTATCAGGTTCTTGTCAGAGGAAAGTAAACTCGTTGATGTACTATTTTACACTCAAGTGCGTTTATGAATAAGTGCTGATACACACGCTGCTCGGCAAAATGAAGTTTTTAGCTGAAATGTTTTTATTGCCAAATTTTAATGTTAGTTTACTTATCGGTTATGGAAAAAATATAAACAAAGGTCGTTAAAATAGCTGGAAATGAAATTAACTCTTTTTTAATTTAATGAATAATTGTTCAATCAAATGAACTCGTTCTTAGGATTTTTATCTAACTTTTTATTTGCTTGTGTGTTTAAAAAATATCAATGATTGAATAATTTATATTTTAACTCTCCTTTGTTCGGTTCGAAAAATATCGTTTGTATTTGTTACTACATAGAATGTAAGCAGTAAGGCTGTGGAGTTTCTAATTTTTAATTATCCTTTCATTTTATTGAAATGTAATTCCTGAAATTCCCTGTATTCAATGACATATTTATAGTTAAAATCATCAGTCACTAGAACATTTTCGTTCTTAATTTAATTCAACATATCGTCTTCTCATGGAGCAAGTCATGGTTGCTCTATTATGACATGAGATTCATTCTCTGTAAGTGCATTGAGAAAAGTAAACAATGTTTTGTCCGAGAGGAACTTCATTGAAGTGTGTGCTTAGTGTGTCATCTGGTAGGTTTTCTTTTGTTTGTATTCCTACGTTTCTGATTTTTTAACAAACCAGATGTCTTGCGACGTTTATTTTGCTTGCAGATCTAACTACTTGCGTAATTCATGAAATGATCGAGATGGATTTGAAATAGAAACAGAGTTATTCCGATTGCGCATTACTACAGTTTATTTGCTAAGTTCGGTTTTCAAGCTATTAATGAAAGATTATTGTAGAGAATGATGGTAATTGACGCATCCCTTGTCAACAGAATAGGCTTAAACGCCGGATTCATGAAACTACTACTTACTCGTACATTGTTTTAAGTATTGAATTATTAGAATACAAACGATGCCATTAATCGGAACAAAAATAAATTTCCTTTCCACGACTGCTCTTCGTTTGGTCACCTGGAACATTCATAGGTGTAGAAAAACTTTTCTGAAGATATCCTGTAAAAGTAGCTAGGAATCTAAAAGTCTTGTTGGGATCTATCGCTGTCATATCACACTTTCCCATCATTCGGATCTAATAGGTCGTATACAGATCCAAAAGTAAGTCAGCGTATTTTTGCAGGTGAAATAATACATTTAAAATTTCACATAGAACACGTGTTTTTGTTTACGGCAATAGCAGCGTATTATACCAGAGTATATAACATTTCAAGTTTGCCAACTTGACTCTTAGTGTAAATTGAGATTCGATTAATTCACGGGAATTCTGAAAATAAAAAAAATCGTTACAATGCCACTCTTTTGAAAATCGAATTCGAAAAGAAAACTTTTCTATTCCCATTGTATAATGCTATCATTTGATGGCTGCTACGGGTTGCATGATGAAGTTCATTACGATACATAATTCATTATGATACCATCTTGACCAATCACAGAGAATTTTACAAACCCAGTATCGACACTTCATTAATCACTCAGAATTGTTTTAGTAAATGTTTTGTTCGATTGTGAACATTAAAATTGCATTTGATATTATATGATGCTTGTCAGTTTTAATTTATTTTATTATTAGTACTTTCTTTCGTGGAATATTATTTAAATAAATTGGATCATAATTTCCCTTTGATCCTATTGGACTAGCGCATTACTCGCAAGCGGACTGGTACCACAGCCACCTGCGTCAGCATACGAGGGTGGAGTTAAGGATCTATTCGGTAGGTGGCCTTGGCTGAATCCTGCATGTCAACTGCCACGAAACGATTCAATGTATAATTTTAACTGATAAAAACCGTAGAAAAAGCACCGTATGAAACTCGATGTAATGGATATTAATACACTCGTGTGAAGTTTACGATACTGGCTTGTTCCTCGTTCTGTCATATCACACTGGTGTATTAATACCCATCGATTCATAATGTACTATTAAATGGTTATGATATCCCAATGTTTTTATTATTAAACGTTTACTGACAATATATTCGTACATCAGAACAATAAGTAAATCTGTTGACTGGTTTGGTTGTTGGATTTGTTGATTAGCATTGGTTGAATAAGATACTCATTAATCATTAGTATAGCTACAGTTGATTAAACAGATAACTACACTTCAAAATCTGTGAGGAAAATCGAAAGGTTTGAAATTTTTTAAGACGTCTTCTTTCCAAACTGTTATCTAACAAATTTATGGCTAAAATATTTGTGTGACATTCAAATTTTTTAATATATTTACAACTATAATTTTTCATTTCTTCGTTAACAGTTGGTATTTTAAAATCAGAGTAAATTTCATCATTTCGGACATACCAAAGTTCATTAGCAATGTTTCTTGGTTGAAATCTTTCAATACGTTGGATTGAAATCTTTCAATAATTTGGATATTGGATTTGGATAATGATGTACCAGAACTGTATGCAGTAAGTCGAAATAGGTTTTAAGAATGATTTATAAATAAGTAATTTATTGTCTAAAGACTGATTCGACCCAGCAACTAAAACTCTAACTTTTGCCATGAAGAGAAGAATTTTCCCCAATGCAATTGAGGAGAACTAACTTTCCACAAACAGATTCAGTGAGAGATTTACGTGTTTATGTTGATACGAGACTTACGTGAAAAAAAACCTATTATGTGTAAACGAAAATAACTCCAATTAAAATAAAAAAAACAGTATCCGAAAGTTAAAACCGCGATTCCGGCTTCAAACTTGAATTTTTAAGGCAATCTAATCTTCACACACTATCATTCGGAAGGGAAGAAAGCCTGTTATCTTACGTCGCAACTCACGCCTAACTGACATCTCTGAGCTACGTTCAACAATTCGGATACCCTATGGAAGTAAAATTGGGTGTTTTTGGAAGAAATGTTTGTAGGTTTTCTGCGAAAAGGGAAAAAAAAGAAGTTAAAATTATTCTAGGAAAGTGGAAGTAAGTAATGTATGATTTTCCTTCACTCCTCACTAATATAACAAAATGCAAAGATCTGTTTCAATTAGTTTAATTAATTATATGAGTGGAAAACTAAATTATTTGAAGAACGTGCGATTAGAATTGTGGTATTTTACAAATCATGGACGTAATTATAGTCATTTGCTATTTGGATCAGATTGCACAAAACGCATTTTTGTGACTTTGTGACAGTCTTCCATAGGGTTGTGAGAACTGTACATCACTGCAGTAATACCTTCCTTCGCAGCTAGATGACACTAGCGATAAATCTACCATCTACGACCACTGATACTGCGGAAGGAGAATAACTATATCCAGGGCTGAAGAGAATATGACCGACTCCGGCGTTAAACGATTTACGCTGTGAAAACACCGCAGAACAAATCGAGGCCGCGGAAATCGGATCGTCTGTCAGTGTCGAATTTAGCGCCTCCTTCCTCGATTGCAATGACGCGTTTTGTACGCCAGGCATGTCAAGGACGCGGGCAAGGTAACAAACTTACTAGAGCTCGCAAGCACTGCGTCCAGAGAAATTGGCGCGAGATTTAAAAGTAAGGGTTGTGCAAATGGCTCACGAAATGGAGGTACGTCACTGGATACCTGGCCCACGACAGTCTGGGAGAAGATACTTGACAGTTAGTCTCACACATTTAGCTACATCAAATACCATTTTCTCTTTAACGCAAAGAAATGATCCATTAAATGAAATAATATATCAGTCAGATTTCAAATTCTCAGTTGAGAATAAAATTTAAAAAAACTGAAATAAAAGTATCTTGATTTTGTAATCCTGTATACTTAAGAGTGAAAGAAAAGCATTCTACGTTCAAGTTAAAGGTTTAACAGGCAAATATTCTTATCTGTTAAAAGCGCTGTTCGTCCACTCCTTTCTGCATTTCGAGGGAAAATGGGAGAGGAATTAGGGGAAGTTGCCCGTGCCCGTAGGAGCGCCGGGCTTCTTAGGTGGGCAAAAAGCTCGTGCGCGCGCGGTTTAACGTGCCTGGTCTACGGGCATTCTTTGTCGGCCAGCGCGTCGTTGCATACGCGGCAAGATCGCGTTTCCCCAGCGGATGCAACTGCAGGGGAGCTTCCGAGAGTCAGGACCTAATCTCTACGGGCGACGGCAATGCACGATAGTGCGAAATGGGTCGGGATTGTCGGCATGACGGATATGTATGCTAACCAAACGTATACTACGTGTACTTGTCAGGAAATAATGTCTTACTCCGTTGTTAGGACCATGAGAACATTCCACATTACATTTCACAGAATGTCACTAGGTCCTAAATTCGAGATCCGGCAGCGGCAGGATTTTCGTCACTAGCTTTCCATCTAGGTTGAAATCAGTCACTGTCTGGAGGAGAATTCTAGTGGCCGGCTGCTCAGATCGGTAGTTTTCCGTGGATTCTCCGATCAACACCAGGCGAATGCTGGAGCA
The DNA here is from genome assembly GCA_011170035.1 of Teleogryllus occipitalis. Classification (NCBI taxonomy): domain Eukaryota; kingdom Metazoa; phylum Arthropoda; class Insecta; order Orthoptera; family Gryllidae; genus Teleogryllus; species Teleogryllus occipitalis. The sequence continues at coordinate 209,237 of BLKR01001933.1, forward strand.
GTACCCTAACAAACGGGCCACGGACCGCGCGCGATAATTCTTTCTTCCTTACCATATCCTCTCCTCTTACAGCACACACTTACAATCACCTGCATTACACTACCAATTATTCCGGGAGACCGCTCGGGAGCTAAGAGCTTGTCCCGGCTGGGGCGGTGCCCCGCTGGTGGGAAAGTCCTGGTTGGGGGGAAACCCCTCTAGCCGACGGTAGGTCGGCGCCGGATCTCGCCATCCAGCAGGAGAAGATCACCGCCATCTCCTGCGAAAAGAACATGCTCTACACTAACGGGACTAATAACCAAAGCAGTTGTCGCGCCCGGAAACACGAAAACAGCAATCAATAAAAAAAAATCCAGCGGAAAAACATGCACTACACTTAAGAAACTAATGATCTAAGCTGTTGACGAGTCCTCGCATTAATATCCAAAAATGTAATATAAGGGTCAACAAAGCCTCATTTTGTAGACTGTTTATGAAACAACTCGGGTTCGTGGAATTGTCAAAAGCCGTCCTCTCTCTTTAGCGTATTGTTAGAGGATAGTGAATATTTGTGATTTGGAGTTTCATATGATTTGTGTCTCGATCTGCCAATATGGTGTGATTGGCAATGAAATATTATTAAATAAGTTCTACACGATTTGTGATACCTGTTCATGACCATGTAATCGGAAGGTTCTAATGAAATATTTCACAAGATAAAAAAAAAAAGATTGTGAAGACGACTTTCTTGCAGGTAACTGTCCTAACAAGCGAGTTTAAGAAATTGGAATTATTCTCATACAGTAGTGGATAAGGTTTATATAATAAAGGTCATATTTGATTTTAAGTAATGTATTTGAAAGTTACCCGTAACAAAGACATTGCGTAGATTGATCGCATTCACACAAGCTTAATTCATTGTCATATATCACATTAATTTGTAGTAGCGTGTTTATTTTATTGATGATGTATATTATTGATTCTGAATTACGTTTTTCGTCTATATCATGCAATGTTCTTGAATTAGTTACTGCTTTCTTTTGTGCAAGTCTTTCTTTGCAGTTTACATTTGTAGTATGGAACGCTCGGCTCTCGCGTCCCCGCGGAACGAACATTTATCGTTTTTCATTATTTAGCCTCATAGTATTCCTTTATATTTTAAATATGACGTCATAAAGAAGCCTCTGCAAAACGAAATGAAATATTTTGCGAAATGCTTTTACTCTCTTTATAAAAGGGAAATATTACTACAGAGACATTCGGACATCACAAAAATGCGCGCTGACAGTACACAGGAATATTTTTAAAAAGGAAATGAAAAGTGATACATCAAATTTGTGCTGTTTTATTTGGATTTGAACATGAGAAACATTTTAAAATTGCGATGCTGGAAACCATGTGCTTGGTAGGAATCGCCGAGTACTAAGTTTGATGTTGGCTTTAGCAGACAACTCGTCTATGCGACGAAGGGTCGTGAGGTTGCCTTGAAACTACTGCTGCAGCGACCAGCTGAGATGGCTCAGGGCAATTGATGTCACTGTGGTACCTCTGATCGGGAGCTGTTAGGGTTCGAGTCACGACGGTGGGAGGATTTTTCATCACTAGTTAGACAGCTAGGTGGAATTCAGCGGCTGTTTGGTGGAGATTCTACCGGCCGGCTGCTCTGATCGGTTGGTTTCCATGGTTTCTCCGATCAACAGCGTTTTTCCTCTCATTTCCCACTCTCCCTCTTGCGTAAAAAACGCCGATTAAACGAAACTTAATTGATCACTCATAACAAATTTACAAATATTTTGCCATGAAGGAAAGATTTCTGTTGTGGCAAAAGTTTACCTTTTTAGTAGGATTCTATTTTTTGTATAATTTGTTAGGAATAAAGAGTTTTCAATTAATTGGCAATCTAATGGTCTGAAGTTAATACTCGTAGTCTACTTCTTCGACGCTTTTTGCTACTATCACGCAATTGATGAACTTAATAATAATTCGTGAAGTCAGACATTCAGAGTAAATGGGGATGTGTGGTTTAATCAAATTTAAGTTTACTATATTTGAAACAAAATAAATTGAATGGAAAGTAGCTTAAGCCCGTGAACCATGATGTTGAACATACATTTAACGCCTTTGTTTTTGATGTGTTGCTTACCCATTTCGTAACGGAACACTGGAAAGCGACGGGCTCTTTTCCTTCAATAACTTAGAATTTGCAATTCACACACACTGTGATTCATTGCTAGATAAATGAATCATTTTAATTATGTAAACGATCTGTATTACAAAACGTGTGAAAAATTACAACCAAGTGCTTGACCCTTCGAAAAATTCTATGATATATATCGTGCAATAACTGGTAATTTTTGTTGAGTTCTATTGAAATGTCAAGGAACATTATTTCACAACTTATGCTGAATGGTTCATTTCCTGCGTTCACATGTTTTTTTTTATTTATTACCGTTGTCTGCCAGATGAGCTCTACAAGTTCGGAACATTGACTGCGCTGTGGCTATATACTGTCTTCGGAGATAACATGAGATGCTGAACGAAGATGTACAGATCTGTTAGCCTTCCGTTGCGAATTTTAAGCTAGAGAAGGAGCCTGTAACATCGACCTTGAAGCACTGCTCAGGTCACTAACCTTCAATGACTTCCAATGACTAAGCTTACGGTTCATAACATGCACGCTGTTGCGACGTGATTTCGAAGTGTTGAGTAGTGCCTTTCGTAACCAATAGTTTTTCTAGTTTAATCTTCAGTCATTTCTACCACCGGAATTGCCTACATGTAATTCTTCACACAGTGGACGTTTCTTGATTTCCAAAACAACTGGTGTTTCAGAAGAGTCTGTTTTAATTGTGTATCTCGTGCAAAATAGTATTATTGACATGTATTCCCTATTTGAAAATCGTTGACTGGCCTCTGAAACGAGCATAGCTGGCTACCCACAACTTGATATGGACAAAATGAACTACGGCAAAAATAGCTCCCCAGAGATAACGAGTCATTCTATAAAAAAGCGTATTTACATCCCACCGTAAGTGAGATAATGCCTAAACCCACTAAGTAAAACCATTTGAACCATGGAACGGGTTTTATTTATTTATTTATTTATTTATTTATTTATTTAGTCAAAAACAGTCAAAAACTGTGTGACGTATGGGAGAGAAAATCATCTGCGCACGCTTTCTTGAGTTTCAGAATCCCTTCCCAACAATTTAACTAGTAATAGTTGAAAGATTAATAATAATAATAATAATAATAATAATAATAATAATAATAACAAATTTAAAAAGCGAGAGATTAACATTTCAAAAACTAGATATTTTCGTTGTCAAATTATAGAAAACTTATTTTTAACGGTAAAGAAACGAACAGACTTGATTTTTCTGTATTGTTAACAAAATAGAAACTCATCCTAAGCTCTAACACCACTACAAGCAAAGGAAAGTTCAACAAAACGTGCGCATAGTGAAGCTACATTTACGTCCAGAAGCAAATCAAGGGGCCATCTCAGCATTTGCTCAATGGATCAGGAAAACTGGACAAAAACCTGATCGAGATGGGGGTCATTGACCCGGAAGTACATTATTTGTTACAGGCATATTGAGGCTTTTTTTTAATTATACAATTCAAATGTAAACTAATTCATTGTACTATATCTTGGTTTTGTTAAAGTAAACATTATGTTTCTTTTTGGCGATCAGTATAGTCTCCAATTGTATAGAAACAGTTTGCATGATGTACGCATGGTACGAGTCAACCCTTCAAACTTAATTTGTAAATTGCAATGCGTTTTCTTCATGCGTCTGATCTCCTTCTTTCATGGGTGTCGTGTGTTAAACTTCCTTTCTGTCATGAGAGGGTCGCCACCCAGGAGGGAAAGGAACACTGGCACACCATGGAGAAAGAGGGCAGCTTTAGGTCACAAATGATCGCGATGCTGCAGACGGAAACCGGGCAGAACTTAGAGCGAGAACTTATAAGCGGCGCCCTCATCCAGGAGCGCCCTCAGATTCTTGATTGCTCTCCATTACTTAATTAAACTTGATAACGTGCCATTGCTTACGATCTCAGTATACTCTGCCTTGGTAATGCTGTGACTTATTACATGTTTTAAAGACTTTTTGGATTGAGATAACGATTCGTCCAGAAGTACTCGGTTGTTTCATCGGGAGTGTTGAATCAGTGCGTCAACTGATGTCACTGCGGTGCCTCTGGCCGGGAGGTCCTAGGTTAGAGTCCCGATAGTGGCAAGAATTTCGACCATAGCTTATCATCTAGGTCGAATTCAGTCGCTGTCTGGAGAAGAATTCTAGAGGTCGGCTGCTCTGATCAGTAGTTTTCCCTGGTTTCTCCGATCAACACCAGATGCTTGCCGGAGCAGTACCTTAACAAACAGGTGCCCAGTAAACACTATCTCGTATGCCGGGAAACCGGTTGGGACCTTAGAGCTTGTCCCGGCTGGGGCGGTGCCCCGCTGGTGGGAGATACCTGGTTGAGAGAAAACCCGCTAGCCGACGGTAGGTCGGCGCCGGATCTCCCCATCCACCGGGTGAAGATCACTGCCACGTACCGATGAAAAAACACGCACTACAGTGACGGGAATAATGACCTGAGTAGTTGACGCGCACGGAATCACTGACAACAAACCTCGGCTATTTTACCTGGACTGTGAATAAACTGTTGTTGTAAAATTGTTTCTCGCTTTCTCTTACGTACCTATTTGACGAAACGCCAATTTGGGACGGGCGCGCCGGCTCATTTGATGAGCGAATCTTTGCCGCGGTTTCCCGCTGCCGGCTCCCTTCTCCTTTCCGCCCGCTCGCTTTTCCGCTTGCCGCTGCGTCCGTTGCCCTGGCGCTCATGCATAGTTCATAGCGCCGGCGGGCTCCGCCGTTTCCACGCGGGCGGTGATCGCGGCTGCTTGGCCGGAACCCCTGAAGGTGAGAAGGGGGAGGGGGGTTCGACGGCCGCTCCCCGTTCCGGCCCAAAGCACGCGGCCGGTCTTCCTTCCTTCCTCGCTTCCTTCCTTCCTTCCTTCCTTCTTCCTTCCGGGACGGCCTGCTACGCTAGCTCGCTCCCGAGCACCACTTGGTTCGTTACGTGCAGTCAGACCAGGTCTCTTATTTTTAAGTTTGTTGGGTTTGATGTGAGTATTGAAAGACCATTTTAGCAATATCGAAAGCAACGCGGTTTTGCAGGTTTTTTTTAACGATAGTTCGGGAGATCATTCTTTGGTATTGGGTGCTAGCTTAGACCATGTTGCAGTGTTGCCAAACGCACAAGCTTCAAGTGTCCTGTCAAGATACATTTATAGGAAGTCCTAAAATCATTTTCGGTTCAACGATTACTTATGTTTCATTCGAATCGAAAACACTGACTGCGGCGACTCATGCACAGTGATGTTTACATTTCCATTGCATACTTCGGGACATATTTCTGTGGTACTGGCAGCCAGTTAGCGCATGATGCAGTGTTGCCAAACGCACAAGCTGTCGCATATCTTCAAGTCCTGTCTTTTAAAATAGATTTATCGGAAAACCTTAATAATCGTTTTCGGTTTATCAAACACTGATGTTTTATTCGAATCCAAGACACTTGAGTACGGCGACTCACGCACAGTGATGTTTCTATTCCGACAACGCGAGTCGGCTGAGCCTGTGGTAACTCGTATAGAGCGAGTTTTATAAGAAAGGACCGTTTTGACACCTAGTGCTGTCAACATAACTGAAGGTTCTGTGGTCGTTGTGTCTTGGAGCCCATTAGACTCTGCGTCACGAGAAATAATTGAAATTAGGAAGTGCAGTGCTATCTGCTCTTCTGTAAATTTTTTAAAAAATAATCATTACGTTGAATTTACTTTTTGTGTAAGTATTATGTTTATGTTAAAACCGAGTCTTGAATGTGAGATGCGTACTGGTTGAATCTGTTTCCGACGCCTTTGCTGAAGGTGGCGAGCTGGATTTACATTCGTGGCAGTTTCCTTGTAGAGAATATGAAAGCATGTTAAGAGATTTTTCCACATACGTAATTAAATTTCAATATTTCTCGGTCTCGCCGTACGTGCATATACCTCAGAGAAACTCTTAGACTTCTGCATAGGGATGCCACTCTTCACGGTAGTCATAACCGCTTTACGAAGAAGTGGGTGGACAGCTGTCGCGGTGGAGGGATACTTCTCTAAATTATATGTGAAGTTTACTTGTTTAGCGAACTGTCATTATGGCTCATTCTGAGGCGGATTCTATACCCTTGGCCCCATCGCCATGGAAAGTCTCCCCACCAGTCTGTCAAGTTCCATTTGCCGCAGTACTCGTAACCCCAAATCACACGACTAGTGAGTATGTATTTTTGTTCTTCAAGAATGTAATACGTAGTCTGAGAATCTTAAAATCGTAAAATTAGTTAGAGTGTATTAGTGCTATCATGAACTAATGAGTGAAGGAATACGTATGGTAAAATTGGTTGAGTTAATGTTGAATCGATGAAGTTCCACTAGAGAGAAGTGAAAACAGGTTCAGGCCATGTAAACAGTGTAAAGTAATTAGGGAAGAAAATTTAATTTAATGCCCTTCTGGTTCAAGCAGAAGCCCATCAAGGATCAGTCGTGCGATAATAAATCATCTCTGGATCGAACTGTGATGTCTTCGCCGGTATTATCGAAGACAATTTTTTCTTGTCTCTCCTCATTAGTAACTGGGGCACTATATTTAAGTGAAGAATGTAATTACGAAAAATAATTATCTATAAACATCGGAATATTCAGGGAAATTATCTCCAATAGCTCTTGAAAAGAATCGTCACCACAAATGGCTTTGCAGGATGTACAAGTGAAAAATTCATTTTCGCTTTGAATCCAAAAATACGACGTTCCTCTTAACGTTGAACCTATCAACTGTTGAAGTGAATGATGAAGTGTACATTCTCCATATCGTGGCAGCCCTCTTAAATCTTGTACCAAGTCTGACAGAGTTTTCTCAAATCGCAGCAGCATTCTTTTTGGGCTGCGAGTACAGTTTCACATCTTGCAAAGACAAAGCGAAGTTCTAGCATTTCACCCAGCAATTACAATTTTCTCTTCTACACGAGTAAATTTTGGGTTTCCTTCCATTGCTGCCAGAATATGCCAGGCAGTCAGATCTGTCTTGGTCTATCTTTCACCCTCAATTAGTCCCAAGACTTCCTCGTATTATTTCCGTGTTTCCCGCATCTCAACTTCTTCGAATCTGCAAATGTGCCACTCGCTACCTGCTGATTCTCTTTGCCGTGGTTTCTCCGATCAACCCCAGGCGAATGCCGGAGCAGTACCCTACCAAACGGGCCAAGGACCGCGCACGATCTGTCCTTCCTCTTCCTTGTCCTATCCTCTCCCGTTACATACACACACTTACACTAACATGCACTACACTACCACATATTTCGGGAGACGGGTCGGGAGCTTAGAGCTTGTCCCGGCTGAGGCGGTGCCTCGCTGGTGGGAGAGTCCTGGTTTGGGGGAAACCCCACTAGCCGACAGTAGGTCGGCGCCGGATCTCGCCATCCAGCGGGGGAAGATCACCGCCATCTCCCGAGAAAAAACATGCACTACACTAACGTGACTAATGACCGAAGTAGTTGACGCGCCCGGAAACACGAAAAAATCAATCAATCAATCTGATTCTCTTTGCCCCCTACATTAGGTTTGCCTCAACCTCAACCTCAACCTCACTGGCCATTCGTCACAAAAATCTGAGCATTTGTGTCCCACAAGACGACACATGTCTTACCAAGGATCGTGTTTCACTTTCGACCACTGGCTGGGCTCTCTGAAATTACGTGAATGTGTTTTGTCATTCTCTACCGCACTTCACCCACACTCACTTTGCTATGTGTCATCTCCTACGCATACTAATCCTTCTGTTCCTTCCCCCATTCCACACCACCATCTACTTTCCGTCCACGTCTTTTCCAAGCCCATGTTCCATGGACATCGTACCGGGAGAGGTGGCTCAGGACATCAACTGATGTCGTTGCAGATACTCTGACCGGGAGGTTCTAGGGTCGAGTCCCAATGATGGCAGGATTTTCGACTAAAGCTTGTCTGCTAGATCGAATTCAGTCACTGTCTGGAGGACAATTCTAGCGGCCGGCTGCTCAGATCGGTAGTTTACCATGGTTTCTCCGATCAACACCAGGCAAATGCTGAAGCAGAACCCTAACAAGCGGGCTACGGACCGCACGCGATCTTTCTTTCCTCTTCCTTGTCCTATGCTCACCACTTATTTACACACACTTACCCTAACATGCACTACACTACCACGCATGCAGGGAGATCGGTCGAGAGCTTAGAACTTATCGCGGATGGAGCAGTGCCACGGTAGTGGAAGATACTGTTTGAGGAAAACCTCGCTAGCCAACGGTAGATCGGCGCCGAATCTCGCCATCCAGCAGGGGCGCTACCACCTCAAGAAAAAAAACATGCACTTCACTTACGGGAATAATGATCTTAGTAGTCGTCGCATCCGGAATCACTGGTAATTAATAAATCAGTCATCGATACTGTACCCATGCTCCGCTGTCAACCTGGCTCATGCGTCCATCGGGGACGGCTGTGGCACTTGTTGCTGCACTTGGTGACGCGCTTTCCGCCACAGATTTTGTTTCCCAACGTGATTTGCATTGCTAATGGGGCGTGTTTCACTCAGTCATCGCCGCACCCGCCGAATTTTGATGTGGATTTCGGTCATTCGTCCGCATAGTGCAACCGCTCCCATATTTCCCGGAACGGTGCTCCCACGCGTGCTCGCGAGTACGGATTCCCGTGAATTCATGTGTGCTCACGGAGTCGAATTAGGGATTCACGCGACTCCGCGTGCAATGTCCCTTCATGCAATTAACATTTTCAGAATTACTAGCACTCTATGAATAATGCACAGAGAGTTTGATTCTGCGATAATGCTAATCTTACTGTTGAGTAATATAAAATATTTCTTGAATTATTTTGTTGCAATGTGTTCGAAAAAGGGAGAAGTAAAGGTTTTTTAAACTTTATATAGTCTTGTATGATCCAGTTCAAAATACAACTAAAATAGCGTAGATGCCTGTGGTTGCAAGCAATTGCACGAGAGTTGCGTGTTCAAACCGGGGTTCGAACTCAGAAACTTAAAGCGAGTCCGGTAACCACTACATCAACCGGTGGAGTCGGTATAACTACATTCCTGATACTGTGAAAGGAAATTGAACATTCCCAATTTTCGAAAGAAGTTTTAATAAAAATTGAACGAGTTCGAATAAAAATTTTCCAGATGTGATAAATAAAATTTAGTTAAATTGGAAATTATGTATCAAGAAGAAAAATTATACATTGTCAGGAAACGTCAAGGACTGTTTCTAGTTATTACAGGACCTCCCTGTTCATACAGTAACAACATGTTAGAACACTAGTAAGACAGACTTGGACGGGAGTGAGTATTTAGTTTTTTCGGGCGTATCAACTACAATTTTCATTAGTTCCAAAAATATAGTACGTGTATACGAAAGTATAATACGTGTAGGCAGGTGGCGATATTCCACATTCCGGCTGGAATGTGACGTCCTGCCTGACCGGGAGGTCCTAGGTTCGAGTCCCGACGGTGGCAGGAGTTTGACACTAGCTTGTCACCTAAGTCCAATTCAGTCGCTGTCTGGAGGAGAATTCTAGCGGCCGGCTGCTAATCGGTAGTTTTCCGTGGTTTCTCCGATCAACACCTGGTGAATACCGAAACAGTACCCTACCAAACGGGCCACGGACCGCGCGCGATCTTTCCTGCTTCCTCCTTGTCCCATCCTCGCCCTTACACACACATACTTAACACTAAAATGCACTACAACGGCCTTTTGGTCGTCGGTGCATCAGATGCAACGGATGTTGTCACTGAACCATCTCAACCGGTGCGCTAATGTGATTGTATGTTTGCGTCCGTGTGTGTACTGAGCGGCGTTGTGAGAACGTACAACCGCGCCGCGTAACAGTGAGCGTGTAAAAGTTCGCTTCCGCCCTTTCCCGCAGCTGCTTCTCCAACAGATTGAGCTAACGACCTGTGCTACTGCCTCAGTCACTCTTGCTGCACCGTCACATCGCGACCTACGGGCCAGCTCAGATGGCTCACGGCAAACAGTTGCCACTGCAGTGGTCTGATCGAGATGTCGAGAGTCCAGATGTTGGTGAATTTTCGACACTAGCCGTGTGTCTAGGTTGAATGCAGCCGCTGTTTGGAGGAAAATTCTAGCAGCCTGCTGCTCTTATCGGTAGTGTTCCGTGGTTTCTCTTATCAATACCAGGCGAATGCCGCAGCGATACCAGGCGAATGCGAGAGGACGAGGAGGCTGACGTGTAGTTCGGCGCCGGATCTCTTGTTCCGCGTGGGAGGAGCACTGCTACCTTTCGCAAAATAAAATTCACTATTCTAACCCGAATAATTGACGACCTCGGAAACAAAATAATCAAGCAATCAATCACGCAGACGGCGCAGCTCTCTGGCCCAGTAGACATAGCTTTGGAATCCAACCTAGAACCTCACGGTCTACCAAGTTTCAGTTACTGACCTTATTGCAGGCACGAACTGAGTCCCTTATGGCATATAATAAAGGGAATCATTATTTCCCATTTCATAAGTGCCCGGAAAACTAAATGTGAGTTCTCTTTTTGTTCGCTAAAATATGACTCCTGAAGAAAAATACTATATAGGGAGGACACTTTTTGGAAAATAGGGATATGCCATGGAATTTTTTTTGATCGGGAAATGTCAGGTATACTTAAAGAATTTTGAGAAGACATCAAGTCGTCAAATGTTTGAGAAAATTATAAAATTAGATATTATTCCTTAACAATGTTGGGCTAACACGATTCATTCTTTCGCACAATTTTTATTTGATAAGCAAATTATTATTGATTTTACATCCTTCACGGCATCAGAAAACTGATAAGTGACGGTCAGGACTGGCATTTCTTTAAATCATGTAAAATATTAATTTCTCTGTCTCAAGAAAAGCGGCGAATATCAGAAAACATGCGTTTGAGGAAATGTGTGGTCAGCCCGCCTTAAGGACTCGATTTCCAACGACGAATAGAACAGAAGGTTGGGGTGGCGTTGCGTCACGCTGTCTCCGCGGGGAAAGCGCCGGCCGTGCTGGCCGCGCTGGCGCCGCCATGCCTAGCCGGGGTTAATCGGATTGTCACGGCGCGCGGCGCCTGCGCCTCCCCGACGCTGACGCGACGCTTCGCGGGACAGACACACAGGGACTACCCGTCTGCCCGCTTGCCCGCCCGTCTGCTCTTTTGCTTGTCCGCCCGCTTGTCTACCCGCTTGCCCGCCCAGTTGTCCGCCCGCTTGCCCGCCCGATTACCTATGCACTTGCCCGTCCGCTTGCCGGTCCGCTTGCCCGTCCGCTTGCCCATCCTCTTGCTCGACCGCTCTCCCGACCGTTTGCCCGCCCGCTTGCCCGCCCGCTTGCCCACCCGCTTGCCCATCCGCTTGCCCATCCGCTTGCCCACCCGCTTGCCCACCCGCTTGCTCACCCGCTTGCCCATCCGCTTGCCCATCCGCTTGCCCATCCGTTTGCCCGCGCGCTTGCCCGCCCGTCTGCTCATCCGCTTTCCCGTCCATTTGCCCACCCTCTTCCCTGCCCGTCCGATTACCCATGCACTTGCCCGTCCGCTTGCCGGCCCACTTGCCCGAGCGCTTGCCCGTCCGTTTACCCATCCTCTTGCTCGCCCGCTCTCCCGACCGTTTGCCCGCCCTCGTGCCCGCTCGCATTTCCGCCCGTCTGCTCTTCCGCTTTCCCACCCCCTCCCCCAGCACTCACACCCTTATTAAATTCTTCGAATCTCGTATTATACGAGAATAATATATCAGACGTTATCTTTGCGCTATCTTTGCAAACACATTGCTGTGTTATCAATTTATCTGTAATTAGAGATTCGTCTGGCCGCTGTGAGAGTAAAAGCGACAGTAAACATTACTCTTGTCATGAACTTTTAGAATTAATAAATGAAGAGAATAGTTAGTTTCCACTTTCCAGGGCCACAGCTGAGGCGAAGTACAGTTTCACTCAATGGGGCGAAGTTTCGATGTACGGTAAACTCGAGCATGGCAGAGAGCACACAAAGAGAATTACAGACGGCTGCAAAGCACAGGCAGCAATTTAAACAACATTCACAAGTTCTCCTCGGCAAGGTGTACCGATCATGGCGGCACCTGCTTGTAAATTTGCAGAAATGCATGCGAAGTATTCGGCCCACCTTCGTCTCGACTATCGCTCGGCCGCTTCCCCGGGTTCGGTCGGCGGGATTGGGTTATGTAAATTAACCGTTGCCATGGGCGGAACTGCGCTCACCGGATCAAGGTTGATCCGTTTACGGGGCCGAGAAGTACGGCGCCCGGTGAAGTTTGTGGTGCTCTTTGGAAGTCGAGTCTGGAAGCAAGTCACGCGCCCGGCAGTCTCGTGTTCGCCGCCCAAGAGGTTGTCTGGCCTTCCACCGCTCCGTCTCCTCCCGCCCTCCCTGTATCGCTCCCATCCCTCTCTCCTACCCCTCCCTCCCTCCCTCGCTGCATCCCGTCTCTTCCATTTCTCTGTGCAAGCGACTCTGCTTCACATGATACAAAGGGTACAGAACGGATTCTCAAAATATGTTACACATGTACACGTTCACTCGGGAATACGCCGTAGACTTGTAAAAGGATTTGAAGAAAAAACTAATGACAAGAAAATCGCAACATACTCTGAATTTTTGAAAGTTAAGTGACAGAATCCTATTTTGTGAACTTGTTTGTCCTTCCACCGCTCCGTCATCTCCCCCCCTCCCTCCCTCCCTCCCTCCTGCATCCCATCTCTTCCAGTTCTCTCTGCAAGCGACTCTGCTTCACATGATACAAAGGGTACAGAACGGATTCTCAAAATATGTTACACATGTACACGTTCACTCGGGAATACGCCGTAGACTTGTAAAAGGATTTGAAGAAAAAAAAATGGTAAGAAAATCGCAACATACTCTGAATTTTTGAAAGTTAAGTGACAGAATCCTATTTTGTGAACTTGTTTGTCCTTCCACCGCTCCGTCATCTCCCTCCCTCCCACCCTCACTGCATCCCATCTCTTCCAGTTCTCTCTGCGAGCGACTCTGCTTCACATGATACAAAGGGTACAGAACGGATTCTCAAAATGTGTTACACACGTACACGTTCACGTTCACTCAGGAATACGCCGTAGACTTGTAAAAGGATTTGAAGAGAAAACTAATGATAAGAAAATCGCAACATACTCTGAATTTTTGAAAGTTAAGTGACAGAATCCTATTTTGTGAACTTGTTTGTCCTGCCGCAAATGGGAATTTTATCCGTAGATATCCCAACCGTTGATTGTTTACCATCGTTCAGAAGGTATTTTCCTGGAACAGAACACAATACATCTGCTGGAAGATTGCTTTTGCTCACATCATTTTTATTTCCTTCCGCTGGGAGCTGGCGTCAGTGATCAAAGAACAAATATCAGAAAATGAAAAGAGATTTTTTCCTGTGTTAGGGTGTTTTTGTGAACATCACCCTATTTCATAAACATTTTAGTTACTACATTTTCTTAGTCTTCCACGTAAACATTGCTGGGTTCGTTGGAACATTTTGATTGAAAGGTACTGGAATCGGCCAGCCTCTGCATTATCGTTGACCGGGAGGACTTGATGTTGCTGTCTCAACAGTGACGATTTTCCAGATTTTCCAACCACAGAGCTGGGCCGAAAACAACCATCGGAGGAGAATTCTACGGGCCGGCTGTTCTAATGGGAAGTTGTCTGCGATTTCTCCGACCAATACCACACGGAGACCGGACCAGTCCCCTAAAAGACGGGTCTCGAACCGCATGCGATCTTTTCTTTCTCATCCGTGTATCTCCTATTCGCCATACACACACTGACTTGCACGTGATTTCCATACGTGTCTGGAGAATAGTCGGGAGCTTAGCGAAGATCTCACTTTCTTGCTGGGAAGAATTACCGACACCTCCCTGGATGTACCGGGAGCAGTGGCTCAGTACATCAACTGACGTCATTGTAGTGCCCCTGAGCGGGAGGTCCTACGTTCGAGTCCTGACGGCGGCAGGATTTTCGACGTTAGCTTTTCAGCTGTCTAATTCAGTGGCTGTCTGGAGGAGAATTCTAGCGGCCGGCTGCTCAGATTGGTAGTTTTCCATGGTGTCTCCGATCAACACCAGGCGAATTCCGGAACAGTATCTTAAAAAACGGACCACGAAGCGCGTGCAATCTTTCCTTCCTCTTCCTTGTCCTGTCCTCACCTCTTACACACACACACACACTCACACACACACTAACATGCAGTACACTACCACACGTGCCGGGAGACCGGTCGGGGACTTAGAACTTGTCCCGGCTGGGGCGGTGCCCCGATGCTGCGGTCCTCTGGTTGGGGAAACCCCGCTAGTCGACGGTAGGTCGGCGCTGGATCTTACCATGCAGTGGGAGAAGATCACCGCCACCTTTCGGTGAAAAAACATGCACTACACGTACGGGACTCATGACCTCTCTATATGTCGCGCGCGGAATATCAATCAATCAATTCATGGATATAGCATGCATTCAACTTAAAAGTCTAATAACTTGGGAGTTTGCGTTCCAAGAATGAATAAACATTCACTCGACCGAAAGGTGGAAAATATAACTGAGTTGCATATGGTGTATTATGTGAATGTGACTCCTTTATTGTGAAATGTCAGGTAACGGTTGGTTACACAAAGTTGCTTGTTTACGAAGTTATCATATCCGCTGGTTATCATAGCAAGCTTTAGTGCGAGATCTTTAAACGGCAGAGATACGAGGACCTGGGACTCGGTTTGCACTTGATCGTAAAAACAACTTCACTACTTCAATCTCGCCTCCATTCCTCGTTGAGATGGAGTCTTGACTGTGTTTACATTTCGTTATTGGCAATCTCTCAAATATGGATCGTAAATTTGGTGTGAAAATATTATCTCTTCTTCAGGGAAAGAGACTTCGCGGCCGTCTGACCTCGAGTTGGGACGGAAAGTGGGGGAGAACATTGAGGCAACAGCGGCGCGTATTGCTTTTTGTGTTCTCCTCTTACATTGCGTACTTACTGCGTTTTGCAGGCAATTATCTCGTACGATTTTACTTCCAAGGGGAGAGAAAGAGAGAGAGAGAGATGTTGAAACATCGTGTTGAATTACAACCTAGCACAGGAAAGTTATTATTAAGAATGTTAATGTGTGATGAAAAGTATCCATTAGAAAATATATTTCGGAACTGAAATAAAACTGCGTCAATTAACTTCTGTAGGATAGACTGCCCACAATGTTATGGAATCTTCAATACATTTCCAGAACCGTTTGCATAGAAATATTTTTGTCTCTCTTTAATTTATTCGTGAATTGTGGTAATGTGTTCTGTAAGAACATCTATTTGACCAAATCAATACACAATCATTAATTAATTTAGCTCTAAGAATTTAGGTTTAATTGAGTTGCGTTTGGAATATTTTGTATTTTTCATTCTGTATACTGCAATTTCTAGAAGAATATTGGATTTTTTGCAATGGGACAGGGTAAAACGTATAGTGATCTGCAAAAGTATTGTCTAGGAAAAAGAGAAGTTCGTATATTTACCCGTGTAAAATAGTAATTCAAACAAGGACGGTTTTCGAATTCTGATTTTTCTTGTAGCTTCGTTGAACATTCAGAATGTTTTGTTGATGCATGTTGAAATTTATGTTTTGTTAATGCATGATGATTGTGATGGAAATTGAATGCCTCTTTTGTAATCCAAGGAGTCTAGTGTAAAACATTATAACCCGTACGTGAACGCTTTCGAGATACAAGGAAATAGATATTTTGTGATGTAAATATTTCTCGTAATCAGCGAAGTCATTTGAGTACAAGTGATTTTTTTGAATAAGTGAAACTCAGATTGAACCGCAACGTAATCGCATGCAACTGTTAAATTTGTATATTCATTAAGTTTGTTATAATGCATACTGTTGTGTCATACGGTTTTTTTTTTTAATGTGGGTTCCCTTTTATTATTTGGTGTGTGTGTGTGTGTCAGTTTTAGACAGCCAATCAAGTGTATTGTTTTCATATTGGAATATATGAAATGCATAAGACCGAATGAACATTTCTAAGTATCGCAGAAGTGACCTCATAACAGCCTAGGATCCTTGGGAGAGGTAGGCGACCGTATACATGCTAAATGATTCGTCTTGTGGACAAGAATGGAATGAGCTATTGATCACTTCTGTACATGTCCTTAATCCTCCAAAAATACGCTTTACAAACTTGCTCATCGAATGACATCTCACTTAACCTGCAGACGGGAGTATAAAAGATTTAACCATGAGTAATGGTCTTACGCAAGTTAGCTAATTGTACGACAACAACAACAACAACAACCAAGAGCCATGAAAGAGAGAAAAATTGAATTATTTGTGCATTCCAGTGCATGAACAAGTAATGGAGACAGAAAAATTTTAGTATCAAAATATGATTTTCAGTGGTTGCCATCTTTTGCGCCCTAGCCATTAATTTAATGCTGTATGTATATAAAGCACATGTTAATGCATTTTCCGAATTAATACAAAAGTTAAATATCAAACTTGATGTATTGTTTTATTTATTCACAATAATAAAGTTTCTGAAATTTGTTAGACGAGTTATGTATGTGTTTGTGTATAGAATATTTGTATGAAGCTAAAATAACAATGGAGTTTTGAAAACGTGCAGTTCTGTGCGACTCTCGGGTGGTGTCGTGTTTTAGTTACGAAATTAAATTTTGCGCATTAAACTTCTCATTCAAACACAGCTTGCACTTCAAACTTTCACCCAGCGTTGTACTTCGATCTAATGAAACAACAAAAACTACTTCTGATGAACATAGAGTTTCCAAACGTTTTTCCTTTTGAGAGCGAGTCCTCCATTGTTATGAATTGCCCTCTAACCTTCCATTTATAAAGGCCTCCATTTCTATTCAAACTGAATTAGAAATATTTTAAAAAAATATCCTGTGAATCACAAGCCGTAATTGCTTCATAATATTATGATATATTTAACTACATTATGAGATGTTACGAGAAACATCTGTGTCATTTAAGTATGGTGTTTTCGAATCACAAAACAAAACTATACACTCAGTGGCGTTGCTTCTAAAATAGAATTTACACTGGTCACGTTCATGAATCGACTGAAAATACTGCGGCTGTGAGATAAACTTATTAGCTGCAACAAACATTATATAGATAGATAGTTTACAGTACTTTCGTTCAAATTCTTTAGGAAGCTTCAGTTGCGGTAGGTGGAGCCTTGCAGATCAGCAGCAAAGTAGGCTGTAATTTTGGCTTCTCTGGAGACGTATATTGGACATGGTGCCCAACGTTTCAGTCAGACTGCGACCTTCTTCAGGGCGAAATGCCAAGATGATAGTTGAAGTATGTATGTGTTCCTGTTTAAAGTCTTTGCACATTTAGATACATAAAGACAAACCTTCAGTCGGAGTGAGACTTTTTTATTTAATTACGTCAAAAACAGATAAAAACTGTGTGTGAATGCTACGAGGAGAAGTTAATTTTGTGCACGTTTATATATTTCTGTGATCCCTACCCTAAGCCATATACTAGTTGAATTTTGAATGTAGAAGATATGAGCGTACTTCCGCCGCGCTTCCATCGTATCGCGCTGCAGCTCCGAATCTTCTCTGTTCATCAAATCGGCTTGTCTTAAAAAGCTACGTATTGACGAGTTTTATTGATTTAATAAAGCCAGGGAATTTGTAGGTAAATATACACTTTCGTCTTTTTATCGGGGCCTGTAGAAGAGAAGGCTATGTGCAGGGAAAAAAATTGTAGAAGTATGCCAAGGCGTTCAATAAACGGAAAACGCACTAGTGTAGGATCCACTCGACACAGATTCCGTGCAGGCGTAGCCACCGTAGTTCCTATCAGTCACCCCATCCGTCTTGCCGATGTGGCTCGTGCGCCCGTATCGACCAGTGTTCGTATTATGTTGTACGATTGTAGCTCGGAAGGGCATCACGTTTAGTATTGGGGAGAGGCAGGTGATACAATTTGATAGCGCTGACGCTGTCGCTGCCAGTCCCGTAAATCGCCTGTTCTTATCCACCCTCACATTTCTTGACGGGGATGGAAAATGTATTATCAGGAGGGATTGTAGGCTCAAGGGCGTTACATGAACTTCAGCTCCCGGGTCAGTGACCCCCGTCTCGATCGGGTTTTGTCGAGTCTCCCTGATCGATTGAGCAAATGCTAAGATGGCCCCTTGATTTGCATCTGGGCGTAAATGTAGCTTCACTATGCGCACGTTTTGTTGAGGTTTCCTTTTGCTTGTAGTGGTAGTAGAGCTTAGGGTGATTTTCTATTTGTTAGCAATAGAGAAAAATCAAATCTGTTCGTTCGTTTACCGTTTCAAATAAGTTTTCTATAATTCGGCAACGAAAATATCTAGTTTTTGAAATCTTAATTTCTCGCTTTTTAAATTTTTATTATTATTATTATTATTATTATTATTATTATTATTATTATTATTATTATTATTATTATTACTATTACTATTACTATTATTTTTCATCTTTCAACTATTAATAGTTCATTTGTTGGGAAGGGGTTCTGAAACTCAAGAAAGCGTGCGCAGATGATTTTCTCTCCCATACGTCACATACAGTTTTTGACTCAATAAATAAATACTAGGAATGTACGTGGTGCCACAACGCGCGGAAGAACAACGAGCGAAGCGTTGGCGAGCCCGGTCCGCTAAGATTCGATTGGCTTCGGCCAGGGAAGCCTGCGCCTCACCGAGGCTGGCTGCTCCCAGTTGCACCGGTTCAGCGTCCCGCCAGGGCTTCGGCGGCCCCGCCCTCGCCTCGGGGCGTCGTCGACGGGCGCCGTGGCGCGGCGAGGGCAGCGCCAACCGCGGCGGCGTCTGCCCTGCGCGCACCCGTAATACTCGTTCGTCACACCCACCTACCCCTTCCCAATGCACTCACCTAACCGTCCTCCACACATACCCCCATCTCCACACACTTCCACGCAAACACTTTCCTACCTCCCTCACCCACTCACATCCGCCCGCCACACACACACACACACACACACACACACACACACACACACACACACACACACACGACCAAAGGCATTACCCCATCCATCCCACACACACGGCCACAACCCCGCTACTGTATGCCGTGCTCCGAACATCTCGCACCGGGAGAGGGGGCTCAGTGCATCAACTGATGTCACTGCAGTGCCTCTGACCGGGGCGCCCTACGTTCGAGTACCGACGGCGGCAGGACTTTCGACACTAGCTCTTCAGATAGGTCTGGAGGAGAATTCTAGCGGCCGGCTGCTCTGATCGGTAGTTTTCCGTGGTTTCTCCGGTCAACACCAGACGAATGCCGGAGCAATACCTTAACAAACGGACCACGGACAGCGCGCGATCTTTCCTTCCTCTTCCTTGTCCTATCCTCACCACTTACACTAACATGGACTCTACTACCACACATGCCGGGAGCCCGGTCGGGAGCTTAGAGCTTGTCCCGGCTGGGGTGGTGCCCCGCTGGTGGGAGATTCCTGGTTGGGGGAAAAACGCTGCTGGCCGAAGATAGGTCGGCGCCGAATATCGC
Source organism: Teleogryllus occipitalis (assembly GCA_011170035.1). Classification (NCBI taxonomy): domain Eukaryota; kingdom Metazoa; phylum Arthropoda; class Insecta; order Orthoptera; family Gryllidae; genus Teleogryllus; species Teleogryllus occipitalis. The sequence continues at coordinate 228,882 of BLKR01001933.1, forward strand.
CATTCGGGAGGGAAAGATCCCCCCACATCTCGATGAAAAAACGCTCTACACTTACGGGACTAATGACCTTGGTAGTTGACGTTCCCGGAATCAACAATAACCAACCAACAATCTGGAGGGTTGGCACCAGCCAGGGCACTGTGGGGAGTGAGTGTGTGAGGTAGAAATAGCAAAAATGTCTCCAGAGCTGTTCAACTTGTAACATTGAAAATATGCTAGTTCAAAGGGCTCGTGTATGGGTCGTCATTTAGCTACCACCACTTACCGCCACCCACAGCGTCACTGCGCCGCTCGTGTGAATGCTCCATTTCAGCCAGTGCTTTGCCAGCACCAGCTCCATCTGGAAGCGTTGCTGAGTGTCTCCGTGTGAAGGGGCTCTAAGACAGACCCATTCTTCCTCGCGCTCCAGAATTTTCCGATTCTGACCGCCGAAGTTGTCGTGGACGATTACATATTGCCGTGTTTTATTAAATATACGAGATACATAACAATGCAAGTCCAATGTGATTCTTCCAACCCATTATTCAACAAAATAGCCAAGTATATTCAGTATATTTTATGGTAGGGACCATATATTTTTACTCTGTAGTAATTTTACTTTCGTCAATCCCGAAGGGATTTCATTGTCGAGTTTGTGGTAAAGTTCAGCCACAAGAGAAAATGTGTGACTGGTTTTATTCTGAGTGCAATGAAAATGATAAAACAAATGTTACAATTTTCATATTTCTGGTCATTGGTTTAAAAGGATTTGACTAATTAACGATATTAAGTCAGTGAATAAGGCGTACTAGTCCTAGAAATACTAGTAATATATACTAGTATTTCTTCATCTTCTGGTTTAACTCGTCTTTGCCTGAAATTGTCGTGTGAAAATTAAGAATGTGCCAACAGTTGTGATTAATGAACACACAAACATGATACAGTTCTCACTGTTGACAACTGAAATTGTTCACGGAATATTTGAATATTTCAAACGTTTTCTACGTTTCTGAGTATCCCGATATTTTATTTTTAGTGTCAATAAGTGATGCAGTTCCCAGACCTAACAAAAATGCACTCAACGATTTCTGCTCTCCACGCAGCCTGGCCTCCTAACAGTGGATATTCATGCATTATCAACTCAGCAGCTATGATCGTTTATCAGTTGAAAAAATAACTCAAGTCGCGGTAATCAAAAAAGCCGGTGAAATTCAACAAATTGAAACAAGTGAGTTCAGCCCAAATCAAGGCGTTTATATCTATCAACGTTCTATAAATAAAATAATTTACAGCGAATTAGCTTAATGCGTTTCACCACCACACACTAATTAATGACACAATGAGAAGTGTTTTGTTGAGTTTTGAACCTGTGTCTGTCCTTGTAAATTCTGGTTTACCTTACAACTCCTGTTTCCGGCTACCCATACCAGCTACACCGGGCGCGCCTTCATTCAGAACTGGACCGATTAGTTCCTCGAGGTGACGGAGTTGTTCCCGTACCCACCCACCCACACCGCTGCTGACACCTGCGCAATCGTGGGAACTTTCTTCGGGCGCTTCACGTCGCGTGTCGGGGTTCGACGCCGCAAACGGACGCCTCACATCTTCGTTCTACGAGCTGACGTTGACCTTGTTCGACTTGCTGGGAAACCCGCACCTCGGGCAACGCCACCTTCTCCTCCTCCTCCGCCGCCGCCGCCGCCGCCGCCACTGCCGTCACCGCCGCCTCCGCCGCAGCCTCCACCGCCGCCTCCTCCTCCGCTTCAGCCTCCTCCACCGCCTCCTCCTCCTCCTCCTCCTCCTCCTCCTCCTCCTCCTCCGCCTCCTCCCCTGTCTCCTCCGCCTCCTCCGCTTCCGCCGCCTCCTCCTCCTCCGCCACCGCTTCCTCCTCCTCCGCCTCCTCATCCTCCTCCTCCGCTTCCGCCGCCGCCTCCTCCGCTTTCGCCGCCGCCTCCTCCGCTTCCGCCTCCTCCGCTTCCACCTCCTCCGCTTCTGCCTCCTCTTTCTCCGCCGCCGCTTCCTCCTCCTTCGCCGCTGCATCCTCCGCTTCCGCCTCCTCCGCTTCCGCCTCCTCCTCCGCCTCCTCCACTGCCGCCTCCTCCTCCTCCTCCACCGCCGCTTCGTCGTTGTCCTCCTCCGCCTCCTCCACGGTCGTCGTCGCTGCCGCCGCCGGCACGCCGTCGCCATCTCTTTAGTCTGCTCCATCGCCGCCGCCGCCTCGCCCCCTCCGTCGCTGTCGCTGCCGCTGCGCGAATCGCCAGGCGTTTACGAAAGCTCCGTCCGACTTGAGACCGGTTGTGGCTGCGAAGGAGCAGGCGGTGCAATGCGTTTCCCTCTCAACTACAGGGTTCGTCTCACTCTACCGTGTCATTATTAAAGACGGATTAGGGCCGTGTTCATGAAAATGCACCATCCTAGATTGAGGTACATAATAAAACGTCATAGAACGTTTCCCCTTTCATCGAGTAGACTACGAAAATTGTTTTTAGGCAGGAAGCAAATGATATTACGGTTTGGGGAATATTGCATTCAATTAGTATTTGATTAGGTAGTACGCCCTGCATTTAATGGAATCGTTGTTTACAGAACAGAACTCATTTCATTACCCTTATAGAAACGAGAAAGATGAGATAACGTACAACAATATGAATCTCTTACGACTAATAGCTTAGGGATGAGTTTTTAGAATTCCAATCACGTTGCTAGTTTGTTGAAGAATTAATCTCCCTGAAAAAATGTATTGCAATTGAACAGGTAGCAAATACATATTTTAAGAAAGTATGTTGAAATTAAAATGTCGGTAGCAGCGATTATCCCGAGTCAGAAGATCAGCAACCTGTCGGAAGATTTTGGGTTTCGTAGGACCATCTATCTTGTAGTGTCATTAACTTAGTACGTGTGTAAAACAACGAAAGGTTGCACTTATTTTACATGCATATTACGAAAAAATAGATATTTCTGTGTATATTATGCAAATAATTCAGCTTCCTCCTTTTACCTGGCAGAATTTCGCCGAGAAAAGTTATTCTCGAATTTACTTTGGTGTAAGCGATTTACTCGATTTGAATAAGATATTGGTGAAACGCTCCACGTACGTTATGCCGAGTAAACAAGATTTACTCCAATGTGAACCCTTGTTTGTTGTTGGTGCAAACGATCCTAAATGTACTACTCCTGAATAAGGACATTCCCACAGGTGTGTATCAAACAGATTTAAAACGAAAAATTAAGATCACAGATTGGCGAAAACAATAGGCGTACATACAACCCGCAACACGTTACTCTGCAAATGGCGTTGACTTGTGCACAACTCGGAGGCGCCGTGTCCGGGGGTATTAACACCAGGTTTTCATGACCCTCGGGGGATACGAATTACGTTTCTTAGGCCGTAATCTTCGAAATGAGGGTGGGCGTTATGTTATAGTTTTGGAGGGTTCCTCACTCCGTAGCATGGGCTATCAACCGTACAAACTCAGTTGGGTTCCATTGTGAACCTATTTTCTCTTATAAAAGACAAGAATTTAAAGTGCGAAATATTCACACGGTTCACGCCAGTCCTGCTATGCTTATTGTTCTTCCTTCGGCGATCTGCTTGAGGAATTATAGCCATTAAAGCCCTGCACCCCGCCTTGGTAATGGATAACCGGTTCAGCGCTCCAGAAGGAAGCCCGTGTGCTCGTGCAGGGGGGGCGTGGCGGGGAGGGGCGGAGCGGAGCCGTGTCTGGGGCATTGCGTCTTGGCGGCGGTCGGTCGGGGCTAATAACTCCCCCAGCTGCCGACTGGTTTTAAAGGCCCCGAGACGCTGCCCTGCTGATGCGGGCTGCTAGGGCCCTCTCCCCTGGGGCGGCAGGAAGACCAGTTTCCACTCATTATTTTTATTTTCTGGCTTTTTATGGCGTCGTTCGACGGATTCATGTAATCTCGAAATTGCTTGAGAACAATAAGAAGTCTGTTCGTGTGTTCTCGCGAGTTTACGTTCCAAGGACATGCCCATCAGGTGTACTTAGTAAAATATTATGACGGTTGTGAACGTGTTCTTTCATAACGTATGTAGTGCTGTTTAAAACGCGTTTGAAGCCTCATTTTATCGTTAATACAGTGTGAAGTAAATGCACATTAAAAAGGTTGCCTCTTCATTATTCGTTTCTTTTGAAAAAAAAAAAAAGTTAAGATTTAACGATATTTGCATGTACCATATGATCTTTTTAAATGTTTAACGAGCAATTTCCTTTTACTGTTTCTTACTTAAAAGGTAGCATTTACATTTCAGTTAAGGATCTTGTAATTTTCAAATTACAGTGTGATTGTAAACGTTGCTTCTATGTTAAACATTTTAATATACCGAATTTCAAATAAAGACTATTCATACAGACGTCGTATAACTTATGTGTACATACGTACATAATGAGAGATGTACATATTGAATGATGTCATATGAGAAAAAAACATCACAGCTCGTCGTGATCGCTGAATTTGATGCACAGAGCACGCCGACTCTCATTCTTCCTCTCCTCTACTCATAAGACTCTAACCGGGAGGTCCTAGGTTCGAGTCCTGACGGCGGCAGGATTTTCGACACTAGCTTTTCGGCTAGGTCGAATTCAGCTGCTGTCTGGAGGAGAATTCTAGCGGCCGGCTGCTCTGATCGGTAGTTTTCCGTGGTTTGTCCGATCAACACCAGGCGAATGCCGGAGCAGTACCTTACCAAACGGGCCACGGACCGCGCGCGATCTGTCCTTCCTCTTCCTTGTCCTATCCTCTCCCCTTACACACACACTTACACTAACATGTACTACACTACCACATATTCCGGGAGACCGGTCGGGAGCTTAGAGCTTGTCCCGGCTGGGGGCGGTGCCCCGCTGGTGGGAGAGTCCTGGTTAGGGGGAAGCCCCACTAGCCGACGGTAGATCGGCGCCGGCTCTCGCCATCCAGCGGGGGAAGATCACCGCCATCTCCCGAGAAAAAACATGCACTACACTAACGGGACTAATGACCGAAGTAGTTGACGCGCCCGGAAACACGAAAAAATCAATCAATCTACTCATAAGAGAGTTTGGGGATAGCTCTCGGGCGAAGCGGCATATGGAGGGCCATTGAAGTCAAAACGTAAGATTTGGAGGGCGAGGGGGCGGCGTGGACTCGTCAGCCAGCTACGAGTCCAAATATTGACCTTTTCGTTTCATAACATGGCTTGTAATTAGCGGCATTGGAAGCGGCTTTATTCGCCCCGTCGAGCACGTTCTGCGCTTGTAGCCAAGCTTTCCGAAATTAATTTTCTGACAATGTTTACATTATTAGTCCTTCATTAACGTTTGCAACATAAATACGTACGTTTCTGGTGGAGTTTGGACAGTTTGTTTTATCGTCCTCCGATTCATTACCTCGGTATTATGAGGAGAATTCATTATCTTCGTTCAAGAAGAGAAGAAATCATATTACCCATGTTCCCTTGTCAAAAGTAGTTTTCTTCTTTTCACAATGTTTCGATCTTATGACATCTGCCTTACCGTGACCCTTTGGCCTATATTGTGTGATAAGAAATGCTATTAGATCTCTGATGTGCAACACTTTTTATTCAGAAAAGTAGTGAAAGTGAAAGAGGTTATTAGATTTGTTATATTGACACAATATGTTATATCTAAAAAAATATCCTTACATTTCTAGAAAATCCGATTACTGGAGAAGTAATTGTACATCTGGGCCTACGAACATTGTTTGTATTTAAGTGTAGTTCACTTGTGAAAGTTCTGTTGAAATAGGCTGGGTTTATTGTTTTTGCAGTGACTAATAACTTTCGCGAATCGAAGAAGTCACATGATCGATTTTCACGTCGTGAAGACATACTCGACTTGCCTTATGATAAACACCTGCCAATGTGAAATGAATTGAATGCAATAAATGTTTGCTCTTTTGCGTTCAAAGGCTCCCGGCTGAAGCAACGCCGACGCGCCGGCAGCGGGTTACAAACGGAGCTCGTTTACACAACAGCTTGCTACATTATTGCCTTCACAGCGTCCGTGAAGACGTTGCCGGTGACGCAATATCTGGTACGCGTTTTGATCGGTTGCCACAGTTCTGCAAACGGAGCTCCGGCTTTTCCCTCCGGTCTCTGAATCAGAACGAAGAGCAGAAACGAGGTTGTTCGTGGAGTTTATGCACGTTCTGTGGATCTTTGACATTTGTTGACATGGGACCAGAGTGTTTAGGAAAGAATATTCTCAGCACTCGTGCGTGCATACTGATTTTTCCTGCACCGTTTATGGGTTGTAAAGTGTTACTTTACGTACCCACACGGAAAAATAGACTTGGCCTTACGTGCACCGCAAAGATTTCATGATCATATTAAAAAAAGAAAACTGGGAACTGCAATGTGAACTGGGGAAACATGAACCATGCCTTCCCCGTTGTGAAAATGATCTCAAGTGTACATAGTTCTAAGTTTTCGTGAATTCGTACTAAACAATAATGTATATAACTCGTACAGTAATATCTTTGGCGTACTCGTTTCAAAATGCTGGACTCGGCCCATATCGTCCCCTCGTCCGTTAAGTTAAATATTTTGAATGAAAAAATGTTTAGCTTGTGGGTTACCAAAATTTCTAGTTGCGAAAGATTATTTTTCTCTGTAAGTAGATCAATAACAATGAATCGTAATTTCCACAGGAAATAGTGTGTGTCTTGTGAATATGAATTCGCGTTTTCATTTTAGTAAAACGTTATGAAAGATTTAATTCCAGGATAAACAACAATAACAACTATTTTTTTTCATGGCACCCCACCTTTGCTCCGTTATTTTAATTCATAGTCCCGCCCTTAATTTCAACGGTCCCCCTGGGTCGTTACATTCAACATTAGGGCTTATTGCAAAATTGGGAAAAACGTCATAGTTTAGGCGTTAGATAGAAGCAGGTGCTTGGTGACGGTGGCGCGAGCTTTTCGGACTATTCGTATGTTTCCTACCCTTTCCCTGCGCACCATCCTCTAGCCCTCTCAAAGCGCACGAGCGCGCGCACGCCCCGTGGACAGGCACGCAACGCTCGTGAATCACGCTTTTCCCACAAAACAATACCACGCGCGCGGGCGTGCTAAATTTTCGCGCGCCGCTCTCCGCCCTTGCCACCTCCCACCCACCCGCGCCATCGCTTTTCCCGCCCCGCCCCCTCTCGCCAACTCTCCGCTCTCCAGCGTACCCACCCTCACCGTCCACGCACCCTCATCGCAATTCTACTGTCACTGCATGCCCACCTTCCTCGCATACCCACCCTCACCGCAGTCCCACCATCACGCATACCCACCTTCAGCGCAGTCCCACCCTCTCCGCATACCTACCCTCACCGCAAACCCTCTTTCACCGCATACCCACCCTCACCTCATACCTACCATCACCTCATATCCACCCTCGCCTCATA